>OX632363.1:35366167-35548667 GCA_951751655.1 Ophion costatus
CAAAGGAGATTGCGCCATTCGAACTGGCGGAAATAATGTTCTTAAAGTTGGCATCGTGGGAATGCAACGAAAACTCTTTTAAAATTTTTCATTTCTGCCTTTTCATTATTTCAAAAAATCTTGTTGCAAATGTTGATTATAAATTTCTAAAAAGGCATATTAAAAAATTGCTAAGCGATATTTGTAGCTAGGATTTGTCTAGAGAAATTGGAGCAAATAAAAATCAGCATTCTCGTTACATTCCAACAGTGCAAACTTCAAGATCGTCAAGAGTATGACGCGAGCAGATTTCACAAAACAGAAAGAAAAAAGGAGATATCGAGCGCCAAATTTACGATAAGATAAATTAATTAACTCTTGAGATTTTCCGGAAGCGAATGATTTTCGTGGCGCTGCGGAAGTCTTAATTAATTTATCCTTAGATGGAAATTCCTACTGAGGCAATATCGAAGCGCACAGGTGCAATCGAGAATTCGATTGGAAATTTTTCTGCTCCGATCTACATCGCGAAAGACATTTTTCCACCTGCCCGGACTTCGAGACTGCATATTCGAATAGAAACAAAAGTGTCGTGGAATTTGTCCTGCCGAGGCACGTGTCCCAATGTGGCAATGGGAAATGAACGAGAATTCTCGTGACAGCTCGCGAATAACGGTGTCCATAATTGACCGCACTCCGGAATGATTCCAAGTGAAGGGAAATTATTTCACCGGTACCTTCGTGACCCTTGGGATCCATTTTTTTACGAGAAAGAGCCTTGAAGAGGAGAAAGGATCACAAGGTGGTAAATCGGAAAAAGAAGATGTCATGTCGACACGTTCTATCGTAGATCAGAGCACATTTCAATTAAAAAATCGACTATTCGACTATTCAGCGCACTATGTCTCATTAACTGATCATTTAACAAAAAAAAGCTTTAGATAAAATTTGAAGAAAATCTTGTTCTCTACAAGTTTGATCACCATCGTTCCTTTTGTATCGCGAACCGTCAATGAGATATTTAACGAAAACCATAATTGGCCTTCTTCAGCTAACTATATCTCGGAAAATACTAACTATAGCGAAAAATGTTACCCACAAAAGTCATAGCAAATTAAATTTCCTACAGAAAAGATTCTTATCATTTTTATCGTGCGACGCACCGTTTACGAGATATTGATAGAAAGGTGTTTTTAAAAATGGCGGCTGACGCTTGCGCCCCCTGGTGACAAAAACATGGATTTACACTTAAGGACCACCCACTAATATATTCTAATGGAAAAATCCGTTATCTGAATGTTATGCTCCACCAATGTACCCAGTGCTTGGACTATTCGGAGTGAGACTCGTTCAATGAAGGAAACGGGCCCTCGTGTGCGTCGAGCCTTTGTCGAACTACGCGACAATGCTGGGGACACGTGGCCCATACCTGATTGCAGTTGCGTGTTGACCCCACGTACCTGTGACAAGCAAAATCCCGTTCTCTCATTGGACATTCGTGATAAATCCTCAGAGTAAAAAAAAGCCGTTTTTTCCCATAAACAGCGTGAACAAGTTCCTCGCGAATGGCACAAAAGATAATCCGAAAAAAGAAGTATTTCAACCTCATTTCAAAGGAGCACCCAGTTCCCAACGGAACTGTCCTCGAAACGGACAATCTTCAGGAATCCACGAGCTCCTTTTATTCTCCCCTCAATTTTGTACGTCGAGAAGATCAACCGGAATTTCGCATTCCCATTTGGCGAACGATCCTCGGGGAAAAGTACAAAGTCTGGGCGCTCGCACGAGCGAGAATACAAAGTCTCTTTGCGGTCTCGCTTAGCCAAGCGCGAAACAACTTCGCCGTTTTCCGCGCGGCTCCGTTTATCTGTGTCTAGGGCTGCGGACAACACGAGGTAAGAGTCCCGTCAGTACATATCGCCAACAGGAAAAAATGCGTCTTTTATTATTCATTGACCGCCCAACGTTGTTTCGACATGCCCAGATATCGAAATCGTCCGGAGCCATTGTGATCGAGCTCTCTTTCATGGTCAATTTTCCCGAACCTTCCGGATTCGAGATGAAAAATGGATTTTTTTTAATGAGTCTAGCGACATCCTGGAGAACCTGGATCTAAAGAAAATGGAAGGACGGTCGTATTCTATTCAAATATATACTATATATATATATATATATATATATATATATATATATATATATATATATATATATATATATGTTGGATATTATATGGATATGGAACGATATTAACTTTTTTTATAATTAGCTAAAACCGTTTTTTCGCAATTGAAGTCGTACATTTCTAATAAAAATACGTAGAAATATTTGAGCAACTTTGATTAAAACGGAAAAAAAATGTTGGGTAATTAAACATAATCAATTTGAGTTGCATAGCAACGGTGCAAACTTCAACGCCATCAAGGGTTTAGGTTGAAACTGAGGAAATACAAATAAGAAAATAAATAATAATAATAGCAATAATAATAACATTCTCGTATTATTAATTATCCATTTGTCATATATGTTAGTATATATTTTATATATGAGGTATTGCACGTGAATCCGGTGGACTTTTTCCCTGACCACCGCCAATTCACTTTTTTAAAATCTGATTCCATTGGCTCTAAAAGACACCCTGATTTTTTTTACATTTCTCCAAAAGCCCTTAGTCAAAAAAAAAAATTCCGAAAAAAACGTCGCGATTTAAAAATCTGAAAAAATTCCCAAAAATGCGTGATTATATGTAAAAATTTTCAAGCTATCACCCGCAGTGGAAGTATGATTTTTTTCGTTAGCCGTTAAAAAGTTTTGGTATTAATTTCAATTGAAGTCGTATTCAGCACAGAAAAAATCATACTTCCAATGCGGGTGATAGCTTGACATTTTTTACATATAATCACGCATTTTTGGGAATTTTTTCAGATATTGAAATGGCGCGTTTTTTTCGGAAAATAAATGTTTGACTGAGGGTTGTTTCGAAAAATGTAAAAAAAATTCAGGATGTCTTTTAGAGTCAATGGAACCAGACCAAAAAAAATAAATCGATTTGGTGGGGGTCAGGGAAAAAGTCCAATGCGATATTATACGATCAATAACATTAATATATTGGTATATTATTATTAACTTTGCCTTTTTTAATAGAATAAAGGTGGTCAATATAGTATATTACAAGCAATGCTGGTATATTCAATAATTATATTAATATATGATAATAGTAGTAGTAGTTTTATCATGTCAGCTATATCTTTTTAGTTCTATACCCTTCTTTCCCTCCCTCTACATACTATATATGTTTAGGTTTACAATAGTTTCTTATTTCTAACCGAATACTCTACTGTCGTTTTATTTTTCATTTCCTCATTGACAATTTTTCCGATTAGTTTCTCGAAGTGCTTAATAAATATACACGGTTCAATCACAGACTTCTTTTTCAACACCATCTGTATATATCTTTCTGTTGATACGTTCTCCCTCTTTGTCTCTTGCCCATTTTTCCACGTTTGCTACTACTTTTTTCCTTCTCTTCTTGGCTTTTTTGCACGTCCATTTATGCACTAGGTTTTCTACTTTTTTTTAAAAACCCTGCACTTTTTATCACCCTCATTTCTTTCGCTCCCCAACTTTTCCACATCTCAATCTCGACTAAGTTCCTTTCGTTTCTCCTGGTACATTTAAACCCTCCGAATACTTTTCTATCTCTGTGCTTTTCTTCGTGCTTTTGAATTGAGGGCAATATGCTGACTTTTCAATTTTGTACGAATCCTGTTGGATTTCTTGGTCGATTTTTATTTTTGTAGCCCTTGCTAGTATTTTTTCCATTCCCCCTCTATAGTCGTTTGCTATCGCTCTCCATATGTTTCCCTCTCCTACTTCCTCTATTGCATTTTTGACTTCCACTCCCCACTTTGTTGGGTTCCCATTTAGCACTCCTCTCGCCTCATCTTAGAGCCATTTCCCCAGCCACCTTTCTGCCCCCATCTTCAATACTGTTTTTATAATATAATGAAGTATGTCAATATATTATACCACAAACAATGCTCGTATATTCAATTATTACATTAACACATGACAATATTCCAATGTATTATAATATAGAATGCGATCATGTTAATTTAATTTCTATTGCATTTCATAATGAATTAATTCACTTGCAATTTATTATTCAATTTCAATTTAATTTATTATTATTATTAGTAATACTACGCAGATCTTTGTTATCATTGTTATTAGCACACAAATGGAATACAAAGCCAAACTCTGTGCACATTTAACGACCATCGAATGCAACCGTCTATATCGTATATCTTGATGTTCTTATCACCTCCCGCAAATACAACCACGCTTGCAGTCCTCACGACCGGAGATACTCTCATTGTCAGTTCACAGTGACTCAACGTGGGTGGCCGATGAAGCTGGAAAATGATGTACTCCCTTCCTTGTTAAATCTCAATCCCATCCAAACAAATAAGAATCTTTCGAGCACAACACGACTCGCAATCACAAGGTGCACGTGGTATTTTATCGAAATGTGTTATCGTCGTTGCTGGGTACTTATTGATAATGAGATCGGTATTACCGGCTATTGAGAAGGAGATAAAATGTTGAATGAGCCGGAGCTCTGATGGAGAATCGTCCGAAACCATGCCTCTCTCTCTCCCCGAGTCGAAATTTAGACCCTCCTTTGAATGCTCGAGAACCTATTTCCTTTGTAACGCACAGACCGCCGCCCTCCTTTGTCTCCCCTTGAACCTATATGGAGAAATTAGCACCGTTGACGACCCTCCTTTAGCCCTACTGAACCTTCTATTCAACCTCCTGAGCCTCCTTTAGGCCTACGGGCTCGGCTTGCGTGAACCTACACAACCTCGTTTTGGCCTAAAGTCCTATCTGTACCCTACAGAACCTCCTTTGAATCCAAAGCAGAAGGAAAATGAAAGATTGGATCCAAAGGAGGTTCTGTAGGGTCAAGCTATATCTGAAAAATAAATGATATGTGTGAATTAAAAATATGATGTTTGATTATTTATTATAAGATTGATTTATTAATTCGAAACATATACATACATTGTCACAACTATAAATTATTTTGTGTAACTGAAAATATTTTTTAATTATAATTATCCCTTCTTTGGAATATCGGTGAACTGCGGATGGGAGAGGAGGGGGGCGGGGGGCGGAGGGCAGCATATTGAAGTAGGCTTAAAGGAGGGTTAGTAGGGTCAGAAGAGGTTTAAAAGAAGGGCTAGGAGGCTCTGCGAGCCACCGGTGAAAGGAGTCAAAGGAGAGTTAGTAGGGCGAAAGGAGGTTTAAAAGAGGGTCTGTAGGTTTGCGTAAGCATTAAATCAGGGTCACTAGGGTTTAAAGGAGGATCAGATGAACCTACTAAACCTCCTTTGAGTGAAAAAGTCCAATTTCTGCCACTTTTGGAGGTTCAGTAGGTTCTGATATACATATTTTTGAGATTTCCATTTGAACCTCTTGAACCTCCATTGAATGACAAATTGGGATCGAAAGGAGGTTTAAAGGAGGGCCTAAATTTCGACTCGGGTCTCTCTCTCTCTCTCTCTCTCTCTCTCTCGCGCGCGCTCTCTCTCTCCCTCCCTCCCTCTCTCTCTTTCTGTTGGTCATGATTTATCCCAAAATATCCCGAACAGCATCATGACCCCGTGCGCGGTTGCCAACTGTTCCGACACCTGGTAATTTTGTTCCGGCACTTAATAGCGAGCACGATATGGACTATGACCTCCCATAATTAATGGCCTATAGAGTTGCACTTCCCCAACCTGCGAATTGATGCTGAGGGGTGAAAAAAACAGGTCTCGATACGCACCCAAGGTGTTTTACCCCGAGTACCGATCTTGATTCAATAAAGCAAACATAGCCGCTGTAAATTTGGGAAATGGACTGACTTGAGCCGACGACCTGGCCCCGTGGAGATCGCAGGAACTGGTATTTATGGACTACCCATATATCGCAGAGAGAGAGAAAGAGAGAGAGAGAGAGAGAATCCTCAACACCTGCTATAAAGTGTGTGTCTCGGCGTGGGACGATCGGCCGACCGCTGCAGGTAAACTCTCGGAGATCCGGAGAAAAAGTCTAGGAAGAGCTTCGTCGCGTCTGCGAGCGTGAATAACGCGGGGGAGTTTCTCCCACTATTAAATATCCATATATATATATATATATATATATATATGGATATATCACGGAATAGGTAGGAAATGCATATGGCGATAGGCAACAAAGCCTATCTTGACTATAATATCGATCTATCCCGCTATTGTGTGGTCCGGCCATTGGCGTAGCCAGGGCGGGTAGTCATCAGAAATCCCGGTGCCCTGCAGAGAAAAATCGATCCAATATAATTCATTTCGAATAATCGATTAATTTGATTTCTTTCCCCCAAGCAAACATAGAGAAATCATTGAATAAAGCTCGAACTATGTTCTTCGTCATAATTTTGTTGCTTGTATGAAAAGTTCTTTAATTACGTAAATTAAATAGACATTTAAATTGCACAATTAAGTTAACTGTGGGCAAAATAAATGCATTAGATTTGTCAGCCGATACGTAACCAGAAGAATATCGGAAGATCAACATTTACTACCGAGTAGTAAATAATATCATTGTAAATCTGAAACGCCGATTTGGGCATTTACCGTTAGCACATGTAGTTGACATATTTTCAAAATTGAATGTCAAGAACGTAAAGGATCCCATCAACAGTTAATTAAAAAATCTTAATAATTGATACGTCAGCCTTAGAGATTAAGCGATACTCATGAAAAACATACTTTCATTAAAAAATAGTGAAATAAATGCTGGAAATTTAAGAAAGGATAGTAAAAAGAGTACTGCCCTAAATTATATAAACTTTTCCAAGCAACAATAGTGCTCCCAGTGAGTTCCGCCGGCTGTGAGAGGAGTTTTTCTGCCATGAGGCGGATAAAAACGTGGCTTGGAAGCACAATGCTTTGGGAACGATTCTCTTATCCGTCACTGCTCGAAATAAACAATGACGTTGTAGAAAAAAAAATTCAGTTTACAAAACGTGTTGGGCCGATTTGCAGAAAAAATATGAAGCTGAGACTTATTTAATTGAGTACCTATTGAAAGTAGAGTTTAAAGACTGGCAACGGGATTGAAGAATGATGAAAAATGAGTTGATTTTTTTTTAAGATATTGCAATGGTTTTATATTAATGTTGACATGAACATGTAATTAGAGCTTTATATTTTATGTGTTACGTGATTATCGACATTATGTAAATTTTACAAAAAAAATTATTGCGAACGATTTGTGTCGGGTCAGCCCCTAGTCGCCCCAGAAGCAAAAATTTGGTTGGGCCAATGGGTCCAGCATACGGAAAGTTTGATGCATGATCCACATCGGCTTTTCTCTAACGCTGCCCCTTCGCTACCTTTTCTTTCTCCAAGCAATGCCCACCGTCTCAGCCTGTCCCGCAGATCCGGAGGAAATCATTGTCGTCTTCCCCGAATGATGGAGGAAACGGACAATGATTGACAGTGAGAAAAAATGAACTTTGATCCACCGTTCCTATCAAACCTTGCCGGATTTACTTGAGGCTAGGTTTGATTCAAATGCTACTGGACGAAGCGGAAAGGCCAGTAGCCAAAACGCATGGATTCCGATGCGCGAATAGAGTCCTTTGGAAAATGGCATTTTTTTTTGCGCGTTGGGTAAACGATTGATCCGTGTGGCTCTCACGAGTCATGGGCTGCTGTCTGGATGGTCTCGCGTGGAAGTCGAGGACCGGAAAAGTAGCTGAAAAATGCTCGTAACCCACGTAAAGTATCGGATTGCAAAGTTATTGGTATGTGTATCGTCTGGGGAGCGGATAGGCCGCAGAGTGGTTCCAGGATTTTTTTCCTGCAGGAAACAGTGCGGCGTGTCCGGTGGCGGTATATATTTACTCAAAACACTCATTGGAACAAGTCGATGAAGAGAGAGAGAGAGAGAGAGAGAGAGAGAGAGAGAGAGAGGGGGGGGGGAGAGAGAGTTGGTAGAGTGTGCATTGGACTACAGCTGTCCCTGATGGTGCATGGGGTGTCATCCTATCGTGGAGGAGCCTTGATGAGGAGGCATGTGAAAAGAAGAAGGACCTCAAGAGCGAGAGAAGGGAAATGGAACGAGAGGAAGAGAAAAACAGAGAGAGAGAGAGAGAGAGAGCACATTAAGAGGGCGTCCTTAAAACAGGACGTATTCTTACGAAAGGACCTACAGCTTCCGGGTTTCCTCTTTCTCCTCTCCCATTCTCGCCTGCTCTGTATATTAGATATATTCACTTTTTACAATCCCGGCTCTCCAGCACCTGGCTAGTTCTCCTCTCTCTTTTTTTCATTCTTTCCGCCTCATTCGTATATACGAGTCTCAAACATCGGGGTTCCGCAGAATTTCAGAACGGTAAACCAAACTCACTTCGAAAGACTGGAACAAAGATGAGAATTCCTCTGAAGCAACACTATGACGGGTGAAAAATCGACATTTTTTTTGCATTTGAACAATATCCAAGAATATGTGGGAAAAAATTAATAAATCGCAAGAATATGTGGAAAAAAATCAAATTAAAATATTGAAAATTTACCAAGTTACAGGAGATTCAGTGAGAGCAGAGCGCAAGGATTTATGTGTGCTAAAACTTTCAATAGCATTTTCCTCGCAATGACCTCGCGATCTGGCTGGAATCATAACTCTTGCTATAACTTTCCGATTTTCATTTGAAAGAAACCCAAAACTTACGTGATTGCAATAACTATAGGTGTATGCAGCCATTTTTATTTTATTTCGGATTTTTGGAGCCCGCGAATATAAGTAAAAATTTCGCCAAAGTTATACTTCTTTCAACATTCGTCATTTCGTGATTTTTTTTCTGAAAAACGAATACGTACAACGAGAACGACATTTATATAGCTTAGGAAACGTCTTTATTTTTCTTTTTCAGATCAACCATTGTCAAGTTATCGATCCGGTCGTTCTACCACATTTTTTTATACACTAGCTCTATTATAACTCAATAACGTTTATTTTTTTTTTTTCTTAAAATATAAATTTATACGAAATAAGTTCAAGGTATGCTAAATAACAAACTTTTTTTACAAATCGAAATTAGATATTCTAGTAGACAATAAAAATTCGGACGAAACGACCTTTTTCGGCCCGTTACAGTGGTGTCATCCCTTAAGGGCTCAGTAGAAATTATTGAAAGAAACCGATATTTGCTTTTCGACGGATTCTCGGAGTATAACTTTTTAAATATTCTGTGAAAATTTCTCGTCTATTTGTTCAAAATTGAGGGAGTTATGGGCGGTTTTGGGCAGGTTCTGCGAACCGACGAATTTTGAACACGTTTTTCTCAACACTCTTTTTTGAAAATCGGTGATCATGATATCTCAAAAATCACTGTACAGATCAACTTAAAATTTTTCAAGCTTTTTTTCCATATAAATAAGCAGCAATTTTTGTTTTATCAACGAAAATAGAGCGTTTATTGCACCGAAAATCGATACTTTCACTTTGAACCGCGGAAATTCTTTCAAAAATCAATAATTTGTCAAATTCTTCGTCCAAGCACTAGATAAATTCATGCAAAAACCAAAGGCGTTTGATTTTTTTTTCACATCATTTGTACATTGTATCTACCACATCTATAAATATTTTTCAATACAAAAATTGCAAAAGATACTTGTTACCATACTCTTCAATGTGAAAAAAAATATATAATTTTTAAAACCTGCACACGTTTTCCCACAAAAAAATCAGCAATATGCCACGAGTTACGTGTAATCCGTTAATGATGTGCATGTGCAGAGAGACGATTTTGAAGACATTTGAGTTCGAAGAACGTTTTCAAAACAGCCTGAAAACAAAATGTACACATGGCGGGGAAAAGGGAAAACTTGACTGACATTCTTTCGGGTGTTAAGAGGTAAGGCCACAGAAGAATTTTCGAAAAATCGATTTTTTTCTCGCTAAAACGGTGCTTCATTATCATAAGAATAAGTTACTATTCGATTTATAGCAAGAACATTTTTTTCTCACCGACTTTGAGTGTAGAACGTAAGCGGACCTCTGGCATGGCCATAGAGTAGAGTAAAACTTTAAACGCGTTTTTCGCGAAACAGCTTTTTTCCAATTGGCGTGACACATAACTTCAGCAATTTTCACTCGATTTACTTCAAATTTAAAAGTTATGTTCCTAATTGCATTTCGCAGAGAAGTACGTACGGAATTTCTGATTAATCGAAAACTTTTTATTTTATCAGCGGTTTTATCCGAATTTTTTCAACTTTGAAAATTCATTTCCTGAGTTCGAATACCTACGACTTTTGAAAAAAAAATATTTTTTAAATTCCGTACGTACTTCTCTAGGTATTCTAATGTAGATTGACGAGAATTTTTGTTTTTTTTTCGAGGTAAAAAATTGTGGATGTTAAATGTCACGCCGCGGGGCGCCGAAAAAAAAGATAACATAAGAAAATATTAGTAGTCGGCCATTTTGTACATCGGAAAAAAAATTTTTCTAACAGCTTGATATTTATACTAAATAAATGTGTAATTAATTTTATGAGTGAATCACTTTTTCATACGAAAAAAAATTGTTGAATTCGCACACGATTTTATACCTGTTACTGTGGCCTAACCCCTTAAATCGTGCGGGACAAGCCCTTCGATTATTCGTAGTCAACCATACGCGTTCATCTGTGGTCTTTTTTCGAAATCGCGAGCATAACAAGCCTGCGAAAAATGTCGACGCGGTCCAGCTGGCCGGGGCTCAGCGCTGTGTATTTTTCTCCGTCCAGCTGGATATTTATGGGTGTTTATGTCGAAGAGATGCTCGCTATGGCCTGCCTGTCAGTCGTTGATAATCACGCATCGCGGGAACGCGTTAAATCCTCACGAATGACTTCTGGATGGAAATGAGAATCCTATGGGAAAATAACGGTACGGCTGCGGTCTCATTTTGAAACTGTGGGAAATTGAACTCGACGCTTAATTATTCCCCCTCGGTGAATCGCCACGTGACGATCCTTTGAGGCGGGAAAAAGCTCGTGATGACCCTCGAAAAGAAAGAAGCATTTTTGATTCATCAAGCCTCGTTGATTTTTAATTTCAAAAAAATAATTATTCATTTTATTCTTGTAAACCAGGGGGGGGGGGTCTTTTTGTTGGATACCCAAAAAAAAATCGGCCAATGCCTCTTCCTCGGTGCCCTCGATGGTCGTTTTCCGTGGGGACACTTACGCATGTATATGCATGTACGCATCCGGAATGAGACTCCTACGCTGGTTAATGAAACGACGCAACAATCGAATACGCGCGAGCGATAAGATTGCGCGTCCTATTTCCATAATCGATTTACATCTACATCGTTCTACATTCGGACTAACCCTTATAGTCAAAGAATTAAAAAAATACAATAATTTTTCTTCGCTGCCCATTCTTCGAGTTTTCATCGACAAGGATACTTTTTCCGAAGCTTAAGGGCGCTGAGGTATCGGGCTTCAGAAGGCCTAACCCAATGTTTACGAAACGTCTTCAAGGCTCCGACTCCGCAGTTTCGATTTCCAGGCTTACCCTTCTGTGTTTTTTAAAATCCATCTGTGTGGTCGATATTTGAAAATAAAATTTGGCAAATCTGTAAATTAATTTTCAACAATGTGTATTTTTAAGATTTATTTCTTTTTATTGTCAGTAATAAATTTATTTCCAACGATTTTCCATAAACGAGATTCCTTTATTAGTTTTTATTGTCAACGATATATTTATTTTCAACGATCTTCCATCAACGACATTTGTTTTATTTATTTTTATTTTCAACAATACGTTTATTTTCAACGGTTTTCTATAAGCGAAATTTATTTTGTTTATTTTTATTTTTAACGATAAATTGATCCTCAACGATATTCTGTGAGCTAGATTTATTTACTTTCTTTTATTAGAATTTTCAACCATAAATTCATTTTCAACGACAAATTGAAATTGACAAATTGACAACTGACAAACGACAAATTGAAAACGACAAATTTTCCTGAAAAATCAGGAAAGTCGTGTTGCAAAATTTATAAACTTATAAAAATTATTTATTGGCAATAAAAAAATATCCTGCAAAGATTCGATGCATGATCGAGTTACAAAGTTGTTCAACTATTAGTCCAGTAGTTTGGCTATCCAACGATTTTTATTCGCACCGTTCTGGCCGCGATTTATTGAAGTTTATTCGTGTTTCTCAGTGAGAAATTACGGAGCATTTATTGCTTGGTTGTTGAGTATAGCAACGCGAGGTCCGGAGAGCTGGGAAAATTCACTCGACCGTTGGTATTTTATAAGTCTGCCTACGCACGCACGGAGGCACCGGCATTTGTGGCCTCTATATGCACATATAGGTATATACAGTCCATCAAACTGTACCCATCCGATATTCCATTGTCGGATACGTATAATAATACACTTCCATATTATTCTTCCACACACAAGCGTTTGCAAAGACGTTTAATCAGCGGGGCAATAGCTCGCTAGTCTTGAAAACAAATTAACACTTGTAACGTGAATCGAATTACAGTAGACCGTTCTCATACGTGTACTTAAGTTGTGATGTTAAGATATAATACACGACTCGGCAAAACTGGAAAAATAGGGCGTAAAACAAGAACGTCATCGTTCGGTTAGTTAGATTAACAAAATTATCCCGTATTGTTGAATTCGACTTAATCGGAATCCGTTTTGTTTTAGTGAAATAAAATGTTCTTATGTTTTATGTAATTCGTTGTTATTTTAATTGAATTGCCACAAATACATTATTATTAATAATTAATTATGTTGCGATTGTCAAAAGTGCAGTAGTCACTTATCGTAGGATTTTGTTTTCCAGAAACAAGCCATAGTATTAATATTGTCCCAATCTAGGAAATAATTTCACTGGGAATTATTCTTTTCCCTCCTTATCCTTATCAGAGAGCTTAAACCTAAAAATGCAACAAATATTTTGGATAATAGGAAAAATGAAGGAATCAAAAAGCATTTTCGGTTTGCAACTTCCAGCCCGAAAGGAGAAGTTCCAATTTTGATGTCTAAATTATTATTATTAATAAATTATGTTACCATTATTATCATCCATTTAGTTTTGGTGGACTAAAAGTTGCATATGTTTTATATACTTCATTATCCGTTTAATGAAATTCGCACGACTAGATTTATATTAATTAATTATGTTATCATTACCAAAAGTGCAGTAGCCACTTATCGTAGGATTTTTCATTCGGCAACAAGCCATAGGGTTAACATTGTTCTAATCTTGAAAATATTTACCCTCGTTATTACTTTCATCGTCCAAATTTCTTTCTTTCGTAGATTAGGGCTGTCAGAATACCTAAGAAATCTGAGGATTCTTATCAAAAATCCAAAATAAAAAAATGCATAAAACATTTTGGGTAAGAGAAAAAACGAGGAAATAAAAAAGAATTTCAAGTTTGCAACTTCAACACCCGGAAGGAAATGTAATGTTTCAAATTTCGACGTCATCAGGCTTGCTTCATTCCATCAATCGCTTTCTCCACTGGTGCGTACGATAAAAATTTAGAGTCGACCCTCTCCGAACGGGTCTTTCGGTAATCGAGACGTTAAATGCGGTATCCGGTTGTTTTTTTCCACTCGGACATCCACCGATAATTTGGGGAAGTAACGTGGTAGAAGGATATTTTAAGCAAGCCGCGTTTATTGGTGAACCCATCTGTAAAACGAGTAGGGAAGCGTCGAGGCGTCAAACGTCGGGTAAACGGGTGGTTTTTGCGATCGGAGATTCGAGACTACCGCGACGTTTTAGCCCTGACAGGTAAGGGTGTACGTGCGACCGCGTGCAAACGCGGGGGCCCCTATGCGGCGGGATGTTCTCGAGTATCGGACACGGGTCGATAAGGGCTCGGTACACTGGTAATACAAGAAGAACGTACAAGGGAACCGGCCTCGCTCGTCATTCCAGTAAGAAAGGGAGACGCTAAAAACTTCTAGATCGACTTCTCATTTTTCTTTTTTCACGTCAACTGAAAATTCTTTGATTCTGCGTAATAAAAAAAAAATGAAAAACGAAAAACTAAAACAAGATGGGAAACAAATCAAAATGTTTGAGAATGCACTACTAATATGTAATTAATAGTTAATCAACTATTTTTTATTAATTTAAGTTTTATGAATTAAACTTCGATAACTGAATAATCTGTATACATTTAAATTGTATTACTCATTAATTCAAAAAAATTAATTTTCATTATTTAAGAACATTTAACAAGAGGATTTCACTTTTTCGACTTTTAAAATTTATAATAAATATTAATTTATCAAATTCAATTAGTAATTAAAATTGAATTCATTAAATTTAACAAATAATTACTGAGTTGATTAAAAATATTTTATAAGTAATTAAAATACGAAAAAATCGCATTAAAAAAGATCGAAGAAGAGACATTCTCGTGATTAATTAAATTCCTCAGACATTATGTTTTAAAATACGTATTTTCCGAGTTTATGATTTGATATTTTGAGTTTTCCAAATTTCTAATAAATAAGTAGTAGCAATTTAACCTTTTGGTTTCGAACTATCGCACATCTTTATTTTTTCCCCCTCGAGGCGATGGGGAAACATTTATAGTCCGAAGCGTTAGATCCCATGGGTAAAGGGTTGACATGCTGTATATATATATCTTTTTTTCCATTGGTTCGACGAGTGTACGAGAACCAACAGTGGTCGTTGAACGTCGAGTGTCTCGGGCTTGAAATGGTCCACGCTGGTGTGTATCCGTACGGCTGTCCTGTTCGTTTTTTTCTTCTTCTAATTCTATGGGAACACGAAGCACCGAGGCCTCAAACCTCCATCTGCCGTATTGTTCACCATCGAATACCACAATAAGTGCTCGACGTACCAGCGCACAGATTGCATTGACCGCGCGCCGGAGATCTCAATGACCATATATACGCGCAAGACTATTTTAATGTGCCGACGAATCTGTCGCACCGTTTTCTCGGTAATCCACCTGTGCCTGATGCTCGTCTTTTTTTTTGTCCTACTGATCTACATGGTCTTCCATGCCAACACACCCGGCCACAGTGTGAATTCTATCAATTTATTCCTCAATAAATAAATTGTAATCATAAAAAAATGTTTTTTTTTAAGGCGGAACACCACTATGATGTGTCTGAAAAATCGATTTTTTTCGTATTTTCTCTGAGTATACATACTCGAAAATATTTGACAAAAAGTTCAAATCAAAATATTGAAAATTGACCAAGTTACAGACGATTTAGTGAGAGCAGGTAGCGCAACGATTTGCGAATACTTAAACTTTCAATCGCGTTTTTCTCAAATTATAACTCTATCCGGAATCATAACTCTAGGTATAATTGTCCGATTTGCAAATCAATTTCAATAATTGCGTAATTGCAGTAACTGTCGTTGTGCGTTTTGTTGAATTTAGTATTTTTCACGCCCCCGAATATAAATCAAAATTATACTAAAATAATAAAATGATTGTTACAATTTTGCCAAAATGATATAATACGTCTTTTTTGAACAGCCGCCGTTCCGTGATTTTTTTTCGAAAAAACTCTTACGTGCAACGAGATTTACACCCATATACCTGGATTATAAAACTTTTTTGTTTTCATTCTGCAGACCAACCATTGTCAACTTATCGATCCGGCCGTTAGAGCATTTTTTTGTACAGAAGCTCTATTATACCTCAGTAACGTTAATTTTTTAAAATAAAAAATGACACGAAATAAGTTCAGTGTATGCAGAATAACATACCTTTTTTCAAATCCCGAGTAAGTAATCTAGTAAAAGAAAATCGGAAAAAAACCACCTTCTTTGCCCGCCACAGTGGTGTCCCCCTTAAGCGGATGAAATTATTATGCCATCGATAAGTATAATAAGAGAGCCATTTTTTCAAGTTCGGTGGCAGACAGCGCTCCAAAAACTTTAAAATAACAAATTGCACTTCAATTATAATCGCGTGATGGAAAAGTTTGTCATAAAACGAGCGCCCGTTGCCCCGTCGAAAAAATCCCCGCAGTCCCTTCAGAAAGGCGTATCGAAAACAAAAACTGCGAGGGCAAAAAAAGCTTTAATTTCATACAGCAGCCGCATGTGTCGTCGCCACATGATTCCGCACATGGCCCGACGCAATCTGTTTTTTTTCCCTCGATCTTGTCCTCATGCACGAGGGATGCGGACCAGGATCAATCTTCCCAAAAAACGATTCGCTAGTTTCGTTTTCGCGTCGTAGCGACTCCGGGAGGTCAGAAAAACACGGCTCTTGTTTACGAATAATGCATTTTTTGTCGCTCAATATGTCGCGTTCTGTCAAAGAGTGGATGATCCACAGCGGACGATTGTGAGTACCGATGATATTTGTTTTTTTTTTCTTCAATTTCCTAAGTTTATTACTCGGTGATGATATTCACCGTCGACGAACTATTTGACGTTATATTTGAGATGGGTGTGTTGTGGTTGACGAATTAATGGAGACGATAAATAAGAGCATTTCATCAAAATAATTAATAAGTACAAAGGATTTACTAATCTGTTTTATTTTTATTTTTAAAGTGCAATCAAGAAACATATAGTTCAGATTTGAATCAAGAAAAAAATATATATTTATACAATGTTTATACTTGTTCATTTTAACGCAGATATTTACCCTTTTAAAAATAATCCAATTTAAGTAATCAATCAAATTAATCAATTTAATTAATGAAACTTAGAGATTGAATTGTTAAATGGAAAGAATGATTACTTAAATTGAATATATCACGATTACTGAATATCCAAATGAAATACAATATCACAAGAAAAATAAAATTGACAATTTATACGATTTTTTATCCCATCAATTCTCGTACTAACTATTTAATTGTGAAAAAAATATCACTATAACATTGTATTGCGATATATAGTTAGTTCAAGTAACCGTTCACTATTGTCACATTTTAGATAGTTAAGTATCCGAATTAATTTAATGAAAAATAGTATAAATTGTGTATTGTAGTTTTCATATTTTTTTAACTTTTGTATTTTATCATTTTTATTTCATAATATAAAATAATATCAAGAACTTAAAAATATATCATAATCCAACCAACGATGTTGAAGTTTGCATCGTTGGAATGCAACGAAAACACGTTTCTTTCGTATTCCCCTACTTCTTTCGACACATTTATGCTACGAAAGTCGTGAAACACTATGGCAATTCATGACCAAAATGACAAAAAGATTTTAGATAATAATAAAAATAAATAAACGTAGGAATAAAGAAGCATTTTCGTATCGTTCCAACGATGCAACCTTCAACATCATTATAAAAAATTCTTCCGGTGAAATATTCTGCGTAGCTGTGTGTCTTCATAGTCATCGACGCAGTTTCGTTCACACGAATAAAAAAGAATCGCAATTAAATACGATCTGTTTCACAGAATGTAAAATATTCCGCGGACAGGCAGCGTGTCATTTTTCGTTCCCAATAAATTTCCTCGCCACGAAATGGGAGTGAGATTTTCGCGCTCTCCGAGTAGAAATCCGAGTGAACGAAACAGCGAAATAATGTAAAACAACGAAACGAAGTCAGCAGCTTAATTCCGGAATGACAACCGGGAGTTTGGTTACCGCGTCGCGGAGACAGCGTAATTGCCGAATCACTGATTCGTAAGGGACACGTTATACGTCTTTTCACCGTGCCGTGTATCCATCGTGTCCATCGCACCTTGGTTCCCATAGGGGAACCCAACGAGGGAGTATACGAGTAGCGCGCATGTAACTTTATATCCCTATCGTGTATGCTTTCGTAAGAGCCAAACCCGTTCGTATTCCCCGCACGCTCGTGAACGCGCACGATACCTGCGCGTGCATTTTAGCGCGCTGCGTATCTCTATATACGTTGCCTGTTGAATCTCGCGGGCGTTCTGATCGCCTCGGGAAATTTCGCATGGGTGGTCGATTCCTGATGAGCTACGAAATTTGAGGTCTATATGCGACGCACTCGGCAACTCCGATATTATTATAATTTACCGGCCCGTATTAACCCGAGACTTTTCGACCAGATCGGAGAAAAAAGTTTCGTCTGCCTCAGGCTCGAATCGGCCAGCGAAAAATGGCCCCAAAACAGCAGCAAAACAGAAAAAGACAGACTAGACGGAAAATTCAAGCCAAGACTGGGCGATCACCCACCCGAGTATTGGCCCGGCGCTGCTTGTGATCAACATCTCCGCAGCCTCCAATTCAGCCTCTAATCAACAAAATCGTTGTCGCCTCAAAGATCCTCATGAACAAGTTCGAACACTAGGAAACAAAACGAATACCACCACCAAGTTCCAAAAGTTTCCATCCAGAAGTCGAGTATCTGTTTGTTTTTCACGAACCAGCATGGTCGAACCTTAATGCATAAGTGCATGCTGTCGAGTCATCCATCCGAGTATTGGCCCGACGCTGCTTGCCATCGAAATGGCAGCAGCCTCCGATTTAGCCTCCAATCAACCAAATTGTCGCTTCTTCAAAGATTCTGATCAACAAGTTCCACCATCATGAAAAAAAAAACAAATGGCACCTCAAAGTTCCAAAAGTTTCTGGCCGGAAGTCGAGTATCTGTTTGTTTTTTACAATGCGCCAGTATCGCCGAACCTTTATGCGAAAGTGTATGCTCTCGGGTGAATTTGCAGAGAATTTGCGAGAGACACGCGCGTTATGCTACGTGCATCCAGCGAATGGTGGATCCTCGTCATGCAGAGAAAGATCCTCGTGCCATTGTGTCCCATTGATGCGGGGTAGGTACAGCGAGAGAAGGATGGAAAGTAGGATGATGTATAGTTGACTGGGGGTGGCGAGGGAGCCTCGAAAAGGTGGCCTGTCAGTACGAGGTTCGAGTTACCTGAGCCCGCTGCAAGGTAAAATGCATTGTTGCGTCCTTTCTCGGGGCCCTCTCTTATCCCCCCCCCCCCCGCCTTTCTCCCTTTGACCTGGGGAGCATCGAATCGTAGACTGCGCAGGGGTGGCAAGGCCTTCGCAAGAGTGTGCACAATACACCTTAGCCTCCTACGAAGGGGGAACGTAAAGTCGAGGCTGTTTCGGACCTGTGACTGTTTGTAGGTGGCACCCGAATTCGAGACTGCAAAGAATATGTCCGGCGATGAATGGACCGCGGGGACCTCGTGGCGATACTTGCAAAAAGACGTACGGAGCCCACCCCGCAGTGTCCCTGCACCTTGCCATCCTGAGCACTCACCTGCTCTTGGATCCTCAGATCTTTCTCTGACGTCAATGTGAGTTTTTTTTTCACTCAGACAGTTGTCGGATTCGATCCATCGTTGTGGGCCGTTCTGTCTACTCGCACTTGCTAATTATCCATTTGATAGACAAAACGAATGATTCATTTGTTCAATAAGCTGACTATAGTGGACGCGCGGTCGGTTTGCGGGTCCGGCAATGCCGTTTGTCAAATCGCGTTGGCCTGAGCCAATACTTGGATGGGTGACCGCTCTGTCAAGCACTGCCTTGCGGCGGCCGAGCGGCTGGTGGTTTGATTGACTTTCTTATTGTAAGCCAAATGACAGCTGGATGACATAAGGACACCAGTATTGGCCCAGGTTTCCCAGTTTACCTGGGCCCTCGTACTACACAGTCATGCGTTGGTTTGGGGGGGGGGGGGGGGGGTCGCAATATAATCGGAGCACAATGGCTTCGTGATCATCGGGAGCGAATTGGTTGGCGTCTAAGACTCGTAGGTAGTCGGTAGAGTTTCGTGCAATGGGTACTCGAGCAATGGCATATAATTCCTCGTTTATGGCAGTGAGAAGAATAGAGATAGAGAGGGAGAGAGAGAGAGAGAGAGAGAGAGAGAGAGAGAGAGCAGGTCGTCGATGGAGCTCTCGAAGCGCATCGTGTGCATCAGAGGCTTGCCCCAAGAGTTCACTTGTTCGTCCGGTCCGCGAGTATAAATGTGTACGAGGAGTCTCGTTCTCGTGGACGTTCACCCCGGCGACGAAGACGAGGACGACAATGAGAGGAGCATAGCACACGCGCTAAGAGAGGACACGCTGCTCTCGGGATCCCGGTTTGGCCGCCAGAGTAAGAGAGAGACAGAAAGAAACTGCCGCAAACTCTCCGGAGACATATCTGGGCTGTTTTCTCGGCGACCGGTTGCCCGATTTGGTCAAGACCTCGCGGCTCTATGCATAAGCGAGCACCTCGCGAGCTTCGACCGTTCCAAAGCTGTACAGCTGTCATTTTCCGATACCGCGTTCCGCAGTTCGACCTGCAGTTGATCGCCGCCATATTTTCGGCATCGCAAATGGTTCCAAATGATGTGGTCCTGTCCAACCCTAAAAGACTTTGCAAGTGGGCTCACATGACGAGTGAATGGTCCTTGGTTTCTATGTTTTCAAGATGGACGGGCCGGCTTCCAGAAATGGGGAATCCGCATCGACGAGGTCGGGTTAGCTTGTCATAGGAAAAGACTCAACGTTCCATCTGGTTCAGAAACAAGCTGACTTCCAGCCTTGGTAATCCCATCTCCGTTTGGATCTGGTTCGTCATGAAAATGGACAACCTGAACAAGTCCAAACAACCGACCATGCTACTAAACTTTGAAATTGACCACCTAAAGAAGCCGAAACAACCGATCATGCTACCCAAACTTTGAAATTGACAACCTAAACTAGCCTAAACAACCGATCATGCTACCAATCGTCGGAGCGGATAACTCCAACCAGCCCCAGCAACCGATCATGCTGCCAATCTTGAAAAAATGGACAACCTGAGCCAGCCCAAACAACCGATCATGCTACCAATCTTCGAAACGCACAACTTCAAACATCCCAAATAACCGATCATACTGCCAATCTTCAAAAGTGGGCAACCTGAACAAGCCCAAGCAACCGATCATGGTGCCAGCCTTTGAAATGGACAACCTGAATAAGTCCAAGCAACCCGTCATGCTGCCAACCTTTGAAATGGACAACCTGATCAAGCCCAAAGAATCGCGATCATTGCTACCAACGCTGCAAACTCGGTTTGCCGACCAAAATTCAATTGGATCTTCCATTCCCCCACGTTAATACGTTTCCAAGGATTTTTTATCATCCAAAGCAATTCTTCCATAGATGAAGGTTGATCACCTCGTTCCTATATACGCGAGATAATAACAAGCGCTCTCGCGAGGAGCAGTTTCCGGTTCTAGCTTGCTCGGCTCGTCGTCGAGAGATGCGAAGACAGCCCCGCGCGCGCGTCTCTTCACGCGATACACCTCGTGATGCGAGAGGAGAGATGGAGCCACACACGCAACCCACCGAGTTATTGACGGTCAATGACATCCCGCCGCAAGTCTTTTGCTATATGATTTTTAACGCTTCGTACTCACAGGAGCAACGCCGAGCTTCCTTCTCCCGGCGTTCCTGGAAGTTGTCCCTTGACTCGATCTTTTGCACTGCACATGCTCTTATATACATACATCCATACATATGGATGAGTAGAATTTCCTTTTTTGTAGCTTCGATATCCCGTTGCGGTAATTTTTAGGTGCCCCCTCCGCGAACCCATTAGCAACGAAATTCTTTCGAGCACTTTTGTGTCTAGCTCGGTTTCTTTCGGTAAACCTAGAATGACTCTAATGAGGCGAAGAAACACGAGAAGAAATGATGAACGGTAAAAAAGTTGATCAAACCATCATCATTAGCTCTTCTTTCCAATTGCCATGCTGGACTGGAGTGTCTGGAGGCCTCCCCTGCGCAGTCTGCCATACACGGGCCCAATTTTGGTATGAATATGGACATCAGCATGTCAAGCTCGTATTTGCATCAGATATATAGGGCAGGCTTATCAATGCTATAAGTGTTTCTTCGTCGATGACACATGCTGCATAGATGGCTGTCGGATTGCTTTTTCCGTTGTTCGCTCTTTGATGTTGCCAAGCTGAAACCGCACGCGAAAATAGTCCTGAACTCCTGGATAAGTTTGTACGCTTGTGCGAGGTGTTTTCTATCTATGTATTCCTGCTGATTGTGGCGAGAATCTTCTGGCTAAGTGGGCGCAGCCTGGAAAAGTGAAGTAAGCCAGTGCCCGATGATGCAGGTCTCCAAGGCTTTCGCATCCTTTCGTGAGACCGGGTAGGCTGTTGCGTCTCATGGACGAGGATGGCACCATGCCGACTACGTGAGCCAATATAAGGTGAGAGAGAGAGAGAGTGAGAGAGAAAGAGAGAGAGAGAGAGAGAGAGAGAGAGAGAGAGAGAGAGAGAGAGAGAGAGAGAGAGAGAGACGCAAAGATCGCGGTCGCGAGGCGAGCTGCTGCGTGAGGTGGACAAGGGGTCTTAAGGGGGTCAAGGGGGGTTTCGAGAGAGGAGAGAGGCAGACGAGAGTCTACTGAACGGAAGAACGAGATAGAGAGGGAGAGAGAGAGAGAGAGAGAGAGAGAGAGAGAGAGAGAGAGCCAGCCAGATGAGGACCGGCTCGAGCTCTCTGGTAGCATGCAATCTTCGTCCATTGAAGACGTGCTGGGAAACTGCACGGTTATTATGCCTGAATGGGATAGGGTATACACGCGCGGGAAGCGGGCCCAGGAGAGACGAGCCAAGGAATGCCAAAGGTATATAGAAAGATGTTTGTATGCTGCTTATTTTTGTGCCTGTATGTATGATGGTCGATCGTCGTGGTGGCACAACGCGATTCTCTCTCGTTCTCTCTCTATGATGCTCTTGCGAACATTCGCTATCTTCATCGCCACAAGGGAGGTTCTTGATCTTTGCGACCGCAATCCACACGCAATTCTCGAGAATTCATTAAAATATATATGTGCACCTATTGTGGCCTTTTTCGACTGTCTCGAAGCAACGATCAAACCGACAGCTATGATGGGGGTACTTTGGGGAGCCCTCGAATACGAAAATACTCGGAGGATGTGGGCAACCGAGTAGAAAAGGAAAACGTCAAAGTTTCCGCTGTTGTTTGAATTATTAGTATACAAGAAAAAATGTTACTCGTGAAAAAAGAAGTAGTTATTATTTTTGATGAGACTCAGTTTTTGGTGTTATTATGATTTGGAATTATTTAATAACTCCTTCCCAGTTATTACTAATGATTCCCGAATTATTAGTGAACTAGTTATGAATTGATTCCTGTTTATTATCAAACCATTCAGAATTATTGATGAACTAGTTACTGACTAATTCCTGTTTATTATCAAACGATTTCGAATTATTTGTTGCATTTTGCAAATCAATTGATTGGTCTAGGATAAGATTCGTTGTCCATGATCCTGAGGGTTGTCAGTGTGATCGACAGTCTGATTGTCAGATACGATTTTGATACCCTGGCATTGAAATCATTTTTGCACCACCCGCCTGATGTCACTTTACGAGAATTATGACGACGCAATAAAACAAAATTAATACGAAGTTAACGCATATAATTTTCCTGATTGGTCGGTCCTGATTTCTTTTTAGGTAGAACCAATTTTTGGAGTATCCAAGTATCCAAGATTCGATTGATAATTCCTCAAATAAATCTCGTGCCCGGTTCGGAGTTCGTCGATATCATTTCCATGTGGATAGCTACATTCACAAATGTTGCAAGTTTACTTCCTAAAACGAACAACGGTGAAGTTTGCTACCCTTGACACGCAATAAAAATGCATTTTTTCGAATTGCCCATTTCCTTACCGATCTAAAATTCGAAAATCGCGCAATCGTTTTTTGGCATCTTCAGCAAAGATCTACAAAATAAATTGGCAACAAAAGATTTTGATCAAAACTAAGAAATGAAGAAAGGGACGAGCAAGAACGTATTTTCATTGCGAGCCAACGATGCAAATTTCAACACCGTGAAAATCAAACAATTTTGTTGCTGCATTCTCCTACGGTGAGCCACCATTCTTCATGCACACACAATTTGACGCGTGAGGAACTTTCGCCACGAGCGTGCGCATATACCCGAGGAATTAACATGTATGTGTGTTGGAGTGGCTAGAGCTCCGACAGCTTGATTATGACTAGGTGGCTGGTATAAACCTCC
The DNA here is from genome assembly GCA_951751655.1 of Ophion costatus. Taxonomy (NCBI): domain Eukaryota; kingdom Metazoa; phylum Arthropoda; class Insecta; order Hymenoptera; family Ichneumonidae; genus Ophion; species Ophion costatus. Next base: position 35,390,207 of record OX632363.1, read on the forward strand.
ATTCAAAGAGAACTTGGACGTCGCAGTCGTACGAGACGTCGTGCGAGGCTGTTCCGAAAGTCCGAGCGTTTCGCGAGACTATAACTTTATATGTTACGTCCATATGCACGTTTTGTTACCGGATAGGAACATATTGATGTTCGTGAGAATTTAAGGAAGCGATCTTTTGTTTGTAGTGGGCGAGGGGGATCTTTGCAGCCGCGATGTATTGGCCGATAATATTAATAAGGATCTAAGAATCTTTCGAAAACTGTCTTCCTCCCTCTCCCTCTCTTCTTCGATTAATCCTTTCTTCTAGATCTGGAAGATTATTTCTTAACTCTAAACTTTTGGTCTTTAGCTCTTATTTGTTATTGTTTAATTACATTCTTAATTCGAATACAAATATAGTAATAATAATAATAACAATAATCTCTACTCCGTCTCGCTCTCTCTTGCTTTCTTTCTCTTGATTTATCCTCTTTTCTAGATGGAACGTTTTGTTGATCTGAACTTGTTTTTTTTAGCTCTTATTTGAAATTGTTGAATTATATTCTTTATTTGAATAATAATAATAATAATAATAATAATAATAATAATAATAATAATAATAATAATAAATTTGACCAACCAACCAATCTCCCGTCTCTCTCGCTCTTTTTCTTTCTCTTTTATCCTTTGTTCTAGGTGGAACATTTTGTTTTTCAATTCTCAATTTGTTTTCTTCTGCTCTTATTTGTAATTATTTAATTACATTCTCAATTTGAATATAATGAATAGTAATAATAATGACAATCATCATAAATTTTAGCAAGCGACCAATCTCTCTTCCCTCTCTCTCTCTCTCTCTCTCTCTCTCTCTCTCTTTCACCCTCTCTCTCTCTCTCTCCCGCTTTCTCTCGCTCTCTCTCTATTTCTTTCTCTTCTTAATTAAGAATCTTCGTGCAATTTTAGGAATTGGAAAAAGAAAAAGGATTTTCCACTTCTGTTGGACCAAATTACTCCAAATAAGAAGAGAGAAGGAGAAAGAGAGAGAGAGAGAGAGATATGTGCAACATTTTTGCGCATCAACAAAGCCCCTCCAGCCAAACGTCCAAACTATCGTACCGGAAAAAAACGAGACGAAAATAAAAAAAAAATGAATCAATCAACGAGGCGCACATTTCGTGTAACAGCGATTACGCTACACGAGCGTGACCACGTGTGCTCCCTTCCAATAAATTCGTACCGACCGCGTGTCTTCGTACTTCAAAAATAAACCGTCACCGGGTCAAAGACCAACGAGGGTGGCGCAATTAACAACCTTACGAAACAACGGGCCCCGCGTTCGGTGGAAACCACCGCCAATGAATCTCACTCGGTTCAAGTTGTCTTTGACGGATGAAAAAAAAAAAAATCTCTCGCGACTACGTGAGACAATAACGGGGCCAAAGTGCCCGGGAAAAACATGCTCCAATATTCTGAATCCTTGAGAGAGAAAAAACACAAAAATGCAGCATCTGAAATTGATTGACAGAAATTGAAGTTCCTCATCAGAGGTCTACAATCGACGACAAAAGCTTATTACAATGATAGGACGAAAAAAAGAATTATTTTTTTTCAATTCTCATTTCCGTTGCGTTCCAACGTCACAGGCTTTCACAGCATTTTCCAGAGCCCGCTTGACGACCTCCGTCCTTTTCAAGTACACCTCACGTGTACTCTGCGAGGCCCAGGGAGGAGGAAAAGATTCGTCGACACTTCGTTAAGTCTCGAGTAGTTTTAGTGCCGCGATTAAGAGCCTCTATCACCGTACGCACGTATATACAGGACGGGGGGGGGGGGTGGAGAGGATTGAGCTGCAAAAGAAAAATCCTCAAAGCGCTTCGTTCATCATTGATCGACCGGGAGACCACGTGAAATATCATAAAAGTGGAATCGTATCGATTGTCTCGACGAAATGTCTCGAGCGAGAAGAGCGCACGCGAAGACTCGGATAGCGCGATGGTTTACGAGCCCGCATGAAACATCATCTCGGCATTGAATTCCGGGCCAATACGCGCGCCCCCCTCATCAACCTCAATTAAACTCCACCGCGCGCGTCTCGTACTTATATGCGCTCACTTCGCACCCGAGGAGAAACTCCCGTGGCATCTCACTCTCTTTTCTCTCTCTCTCTCTTGCCAAGAATAAGATGAGAGAGCAAACGCGCCCCGCTATCTCGCTGACGACTCACTCCCCGTCTATATATAGATTTTATTGCAAATAACAAAAGTAATGTAGAAAACATTGTAGAAGAGTGGATAAATAAAAAAAAACCCCGCATCTATTAATTTGGTTGAGGCGGGTCGAGTGGTTTGAGGATACAAATGTCGAGGATAATGATTTCTTTGGACCTAAAGTGTCCACTGAATGTCCTCGCGTTATCTTAACTTGATTTGGGGGAATAAATATGCATATTAAAGAAAAGGGAGAACGTAGCACAGACTCTCATGGAATATCGTGACTCGAAGGAATTCTAGAAATATACAGAGAAAAATGAAACTCGGTAATGTTAGTTGTAACGAGTACGATCGGTAATATTTTCTGTAGGTAATTAGAATGATCGGTATTATTTCGTGTAGGTAACTAGAATGATCGGTAATATTTCGGCTAGGTAATTACAACGATCGGTAATATTTCTTGTAGGTAATTGTAATGATCGGTATTATGTCATGTAGGCAATTAGAATTATTGGTAATATTTCTTGTTGGTAATAGAATTATCGGTAATATTTCCTATAGGCAATAAGAGTGATCAGTAATATTTCTTATCGGTAATACTTCCTGTAGGTAATTAGAATTATCGGTAATAATACCCCTAGAATGCGGGCATGATTGCGATCATTTTCTTTTATTTTACTCTATCAAGGGCAACGAGCTGAGAAAAAATTCGGCCAAATGGCATTCTGAATTTTTTTTTCACCGTAGAATAATCGGTAATATTTCCTGTGGGTAATTAGAATGAATGTTAATATTTCCTGTAGGTGATTAGAATGATGGGTAATATTCCCTGTAGGTAATTAGAATGATCGGTAATATTTCGGTAGGTAATTGGAAGAATCGGTAACATTTTCTTCAGCTAATTAGAATGATCGGTAATATTTCCTGTAGGTGATTATAATGATTGGGAATATTTTCTGTAGTGGCTGAGAAAAATCGGTAATACTTCCTACAGATAATGAGAATGTTCGGTAATTTTTCCTATAGGCAATTAGAATTATCGGTGACACTTTCTTCAGCTAATTAGAACGATCGGTAATATTTCCTAAAGATGCTGAGAACGAGCGGTAATATTTCCTGTGGATAGTTAAAACGATCGGTAGTATTTCCTGTAAGACGCGGGGCACGATTGCGATTATTTTCTTTTATTCCACTCTATCAAAGGCAAAAACCTAGAGAACAATTCGGTCAGATGTCATTCTCAATTTTTCTTCAACGTCTCTCAAGACGTGAACACCGGACGGTCGAACTGCCATCGAAGGTTCTCCAAATCCTTTCCTGTTGCTGAGAGACTTATACCTTCGTTCTGTTTCATCCATGGAGCATACGAATTGAATGTTAGCTGGGGACGACGGTGGCTGGGTATGGCTCATGTCAGTGAATATCGGAGCGAGATTAAACCTCGTAGAACCCTAGAGAACGAGAGAGAAAGAGAGAGAGAGGGGGAGAAGGAGATTGATGCTGAACTTGAATAGAGACAAAGGTGTTGATCCTCGACATTTACGAGTTCGCCTCATTCGAATATCTTTTTTTCCCTGCCACGTTTACCTTTGATAGTCCGTTCGAGATCCTTGAAAAGGTGGTCGTCAATCGAAGATTTCTCGGGGTTACGGACACGCACATACGTGGGCTTTGAACTTGGACCGCGAGTGTCATCTCTCGAAGCTCCTCGGGCTCTTCACTCATGCGCGTGTCGCAACTTCCGGTTTGTCCACTGCATCGGTGTCGCCCTGCTCTCTCCACTCCTGCGCTTTTTTCACATCCACATCTCTCTCTCTCTCTCTCTCTCTCTCTCTCTCTCTCTTTTTGGTCTCCTTTTGCTTCATACCGCGTGCTGCACCGTGATTATCTTTTTCATTCGTGACGCGACAAAACTCACGCGATCGTCAGCAATCTCCACCTCTTCGAGATGCACAAAGATTTTCCGTCTTCTTCTCACGAGAATTTCTCGAACGCTGATGTCTGCAGCTTTTTTTCGGTCGTCAATTTATATAAATACACGTTGCAGGTACACAAGACATTTATTCCATTCATGTACATATTGCATGTATGAATTTTATATGTAAGTAATATTTTTAATATTTTTCTACACTTATTCATTTATATATTCATGCAATACAATAAATAATTTCTATACCAATTTCATCATCATTTGAATTGTCATTTTATTCATAAGATTATTTTACTAATCATTAAATAATATTGTAATTTTATGAAAATAGATTATAACATTTTTTTCTTTAAATAGATACTACTAATTCTATCATTTTGATTAACTGAAAATAATATAAAATAATGTTTACATGTTTTTGAATATATAGTACATGCAGAAAAGAGATGTGTGTGTCTGCAGCTAGGCGCATATGAGCAAGCAGCAGTGCCTTGGTATATCGTCAGGTGGCTCGCGAGAGAAAAACCTCGTGTCGAAAGAGAATTCTTGCGGAACGCGTCAAAAGTTACAGGATACTATCTTCTTTCGGTTGTCAACTGTTGTCTGCGTGTATATGCTTCTACATACATATGGAGGCAACCGATTTCGAAGACGTTCGAATTTGAGGTCCTTCCTCACAGTAGCAAATTGTTCCCATACTCAACATAGTTCCCATACTCAACATGCTCCTCTTCCACTACTGCCTTCAAAATAAATCACCCTTTAAATCATGCGAGCATACTAATACCAAGCCAATTTCATGAACCACCCTATTTTCAAAATAATATGTTCGCTAACAAAAATTGGATTCCAATAAAAATGTTCTTTAACAAATTGCCTGAATCCGACGGATCCAAAACGTCATTTTCCCATTCGATATATGCGTGTGAGTACAGCAGCTCCATTCACGCAGCTCGACTATCGACACTAAAACACGCCGACGCTTATCCAATTGATACAAAAAAAAAGCAAACCTCTGACATCCCGAATTATCGTAAAAAACAGTGTTTAAGTTGGAACGTTTCGAAATCGCGTTGGTTGGTACTTCGAAGCGAATGTGACGTGTACGTGACGAAAATAAAAATTCACGTTGAATGGGGCCTTTTTTTGTCGGGTCGTTATAATAATTGGAGAGACGAGAAATGTCGCGGAGAAACGAAGATTGCCGTACGAAAAAATTACTTTACGGGAAAGAGAAGTTGCACTTTCGAAGAAATTGCCGATGCAACGGTATATCGACGAAAAAAAACGTTTAAATATATATATATATATCGGGTGTACCGTTTTAATCTTACACCTTATTTATCGCGAAAAAGTACTTCTCCGATCAAGTATTGAGTATAATAAAACTTTTAAGGTTCAAAGGCGGACGTTCAAGGAAAAAGTATTTTTTCGTCCAAAATTCAAAATGGCGATGTTAAGATGGCCGGCATGTTTTTTTTTAATGGGATCATGAATTCTTTTGACCAAAATGGTATTCTAACCAAAAAATCGGGTTTTGACCCGATTAACGTTTTGGTGAAAAAATTCATGATCCCATTTTTAAAAACCGTGTCGGCCATCTTAACGTCGCGAATTTGAATTTTGGACCAGAATTACTTGTTTTAAGGATGTTGAGTCCCTATGAAACACGATAATGTTAATTGTTCAATAAATAGCTTCTTAATCGTCATGAAATTTTTACACGACCTCCTGAATACTTCATGTAAAAACATACCAAATTTTCAAAATTCTATCATCATTACTTCAACCTCCTTAAGGGTTGAAATAAAAAATGATATGAAAATTCTGAAAATTTGGTATGTTTTTGTATGAAGTATTTAAGAGGTCGTGTTAAAATTTCACGACGATTACGAAGCTCGTCATTAAAAAATTAACATTTTGTTAAGAACAATTTTTAAAAGAAATAAAAAACCATTTATCAATAAACTTCGTTTTGTTTCCGTTGCTTTCAGTATATTGTAGATATTATAAAATTGAGAGGTCAAAAAAAAAACTTATTGCAAAGTTACATCAGTTTCCATAAAACAACATTTCATTTGTGAATGTTAATTGTTCAATAACGAGCTTCCTAATTGTCGTGAAGTTTTTACACGACCTATGAAATACTTCATACAAAAACATACCAAATTTTCAGAATTTTATCATCATTTGCGATTTGGGACTCAACATCCTTAAGTGGTCCTTTGAACCGTAAAAGTTTTATTATACTCAATACTTGATCGGAGCACTATTTTTCGAGATAAATCAGGTAGAAGATTAAAATGGGACACCCGGTAGACACACACGCACACACACACACCCACTCATATATATATATATATATATATATATATATATAAAGTCAGAGTGTCTTTTGGAACGATGTTTTTCTTCGTCCATATACCTTTTATTGTCGAAACGCATATATATCGGGTTTCTCGCGCACGCATGCCTTGTAAGAACGGCGAGATTTTATAATGCCCGCGAGTCCGCTGACCAGTGTCGAAAACCGCAGATTCTCCTTGGCCGTTGCAGAAAGCTCCGCTCGCATTCTCCGCACGGATCAAATTGCGCTTCACCGAAAAGAAAAAAAGAAAGAAAGAAAAGTAACAAACAAGCAGGAGGAGGAGCACGAAAAGACGAAGATACGTGAAGGAAGCTCCGACTCAGCGTACACACAGGCACAGGTTTACAACAGGCTACGATCGTTACGCGCATTTGTTTCGCTGGAAATCGATCTTTCTTCCAGTCAATCAGGTTGTGTAAAAAGAATTTTGAAAAAGAAAAAAATAAGGGAAAAGAGAAAATTCGTTGGCCGGAAATGGGAAATATGCCGGAAAGCCTTGGCTGTCGACTATTCCCGAGGAATGGGAACGAACTTCCTTGGAGCGCTTTGTATACATTGGCGCGCTTATGAGGATCGCGTAACTGGTCCGCCCGCGTTTCACCGCGATACCGCGGACGAGATCACGCAAGATGAAGCGGACAACCGGAAATGCGTGCAAGACGCGTGAGTACTTCGAGGACCGTCCCCGAAGTTACCTGTTGTCCTCGTGGGCGACGTTATGTGAATTCCGATGGCTAGTTGTGCTAAAAGAAACACCTTTTTTTTTTAAGGATCCTGTTTTTTCGTGGCGCGAGACGATTGCAGCGATGTCAAATTACTGTGCGAGAGTCGAACGGCCGAGGCTCGTAACATACACGTTGCAGGTCCGGGGATTCGGGCCCCGACCGCAGTCTCTTATTATTTATTATTATTATTTTTTATTTGTTCAATTCCAGGTTGACAACCTTTGCAATAAAAACTATTGTATTGTTATTATTAATAAATACCTATTTAATACATAGTGAAAAATATTTCTATTGTTATTAACCAGAAAACCAATTATTTTTGTTATCATTTTGTAAAAAGTATTGAACAATTTATTAATAATTAATATAAACATATTATCATTATCATTATCATCCAATAATATTATGGTAAAATAATAATGCTTTATTATTTTCTAGTATTGGATTTTTTTTAATTACAATAATTCTATTATTTCATTGCTCACATTGAAATTATTATGAATATTAAGGCCTTAGGTCACAGTAACGGGTATAAAATCATGTGCGAATTTAACAATTTTTTTTCTTATGAAAAAGTAATTCACTCATAAAATGAATTACACATATATTTAGTATGAATATCAAGCTGTTCGAAAAAAAATATATATCTATATATATTTTCGATGTACAAAATGGCCGACTACTAATATTTTCTATTGCTATCTTTTTTTTAGGCGCTCCGCGGCGTGACATTTAGCACCCACAATTTTTGACCTAGAAAAAAAACAAAAATTCTCGTCAATCTACATTAGAATACCTAGAGAAGTACATACGGAATTTAAAAAATATTGTTTTATTCAAAAGTTGTTGGTATTTAAACTTAAGAAATGAATTTTCAGTGAAAAATTTCGTTATAACGGCTCATAAACTGCTCATAAAGTGAAAAGTTTTCGATTAAACAGAAATTTCGTACGTATTTCTCTGCGAAATGCAATTAGGAACATAACTTTTAAATTTGAAGTAAATCGAGTGAAAATTGTTGAAGTTATTTGTCACGCTAATTGGAAAAAAGCTGTTTCGAGAAGTTTCGAGTAGCCGGCCATTTTGTATATATAAAAAAAAAAACTGTCTAACAACTTGATGTTCATACTAAATAGATGTGTAATTAATTTTATGAGCGAATATCTTTTTCATATGAAAAAAAATGTTAAATTCGCACATGATTTTATACCCGTTACTGTGGCCTAAGCCCTTAAGTAATATATTTATTATTATTTACCTTATGTAATATAGTTATTTGAGGTTAGGTTCACTCTGTTTCGGTTTTAGGGAGCAGAGGCTCCAGAGTAGAAAATAAATAAATTATCTCTTTCTCTCTCTCTCTCTCTCTCTCTCTCTCTCTCTCCCCTCTCCAAAGGCGAAGGTATATCGAGGAGCCGGCCGAGGGGAAGCTTTTAGCTCCTTGGTTATGAATGAGACTTCACAGCCACCCCCGCCCTTAAGCCCTCGCGGCAGGGTGTCCTTTTTACCGGACTCGTCCAAATTCCAGTTCTGCGCCGCGTTGCCGGATCGCCGAGTTCGGAAATCATCGTCAGCTTCTTTCGCAGCCGTAAAACCCAGAAACATGTTTCTCTCTGCACGAAAATACGAATCCCCGTGCCCGGGGAGCGTGCACGATGCCACGCGTATTTTCGTAATGCCTATTGAATTTATTGAATCGTTTTTATTGGGTGAGATGCTTTTTTAAATTATGCAACGAGTGAAGGTACTCGCTGGTTTTGGTTACCGGAGCTTTATTATCGATATTCAATTCCGATGTTGCTTCGGATTTTTTGTCACTTCAGTGTGCCTAGTTCCGCAAAAATTCCTCAGTCTTTGCCCACTGCCGTGCGTTGCCCTGACGATTGTTGTATTGCAGTTGCACGAGGGCACAGGGAAACTGTGGGAAACCTGTGCATTATTATCTACTTTGTTATTATTATAGATTATGGATTTTATATTATTTCTTATTATTATTGATATACATAATGTATTATATATTATCTATTATTATTATTATTGATATATATATATTATGTATTATATATTATCTATTATTATAATCGTGATAGTAGTTTTATTATTCCAGGTATACCCCTTCAGGGTGTTGACCCAAAAGATCCCCCCCAAATATGTACCCTCTGACAATGTTTCCCAATTTCTAAACTTATACTCTGTGTTTTGCTTTTTGTTTTCTCTCACATTTCTTTCCTCATTTATATTTTTTCCAATTAGTTTCTCGAAGTGCATAATAAATATGCACAGTTCAGTGACAGAATCCTTTTTCAGCACGATCTGTATCTTCCTGTTGTTTTATTTTCCCTCTTTATCTCCTGCGCATTTTTCCACGTTTTACACTATTCCTTTTAAAATTTTCTCCTTGGCTTATTTGCATGGATATATATGTACTAGGCTTTCTACTTTTTTTTTACAAACCACTTGTTATTTAAGGGATTATTTCCTTCTTTCGCCGAATATCTTCATCTTAATCTCGCCCAAGTTTCTTTTGTTTGTTCTAATATATTTAAGTCCTCCCAATACTTTTCTCTCTATGTGCTATTCTTCTTGACTTCGTATCGAGGCCAATTCGTCGGTTTGTCAACTTTGTTCCAATCCCGTTGGATTTTTTGGTCGACTCTTGTTTTCGTAGCCGTTTCTATTATTCTTTTCATTTCCCCTCTATCGTCGTTTGCAATCGCTCTCCACGTGTTTCCCCAATTGCATTTTTGACTTCCACTCTCCATTTTGTTGGGTTCTCGTTTAGTACTCCTTTTGCCGCCCCTTTGAGGCATTTCTTCGGCCATCCTTCTTCCCTCATTATTATTACTATTTTTATAATATAATGAAGAAGATTAACATATTACAGCACAAACAATGCTAGTATATTCAATAATTATAGTAACCCTCAATCCGTGCACTCAGGTCCATTTCGTCCTGCCCAAAATCATTTTCTTCGCAGGTTGCTCAATATTTAATAAAAAAAATATTTAAACTAAAAAAAGCCTATTTTCCCTTGAATAGTACAGCCTAAAGATTGGCCATGATATTTTTAAGATTTTTCATTGACAATTGTTGGTTTGGTAGTGCGAAAACGAAAACGACCCGGGTTCACGGGATTAAGGTGCCTCAAATACCTGCACGGATTGAGGGTTAATGTAGGACAATATTGTAATGTATTATAATATATTATACAATATTGTTAATTTAATTAGAATTTATTTTGTTCTCGTTATATATTATTCATTCTATACCATATATTATTATGATTATTGTTGTTAGTTTCACTATTGTTAAAACCATCACTATTCTTATTGCTAATAACATTACCATTATTATTGTTGTTATTATTATTGAAAAACACGCTCCTTTTTTTTGGAGACGATCCATTAAAAACTTCTTTTGAATTAAAAGGCGTTCCATTGCGAACGTTTGAGAGAAAAAATGCGTAAAGCCGAGAAAATGCATCGTTGATTTTTTATTTTGTGTTATGCTAATTATATTCCAATTCTGATAGCGTCTGATTTAAATTCAGCGGGCGTATCATTTCATCCGATTAGGCTAATTAAATAATTAAGCATGCTCGGCCTTCTCTCTCTCTCTCTCTCTCTCTCTCTCTCTCTCTCTCTCTCTCTCTCTCCTTTCTAAACACACCCGTGCCTCTCCACGTCCACATTTCGAGCGCAAGTGATCCGCCGTGAGCTGCGGGTTCTCCTCGACCAGTTTTAAGCGCCCTAGTGTATAATTGGACGAGCACGTTACGTATATACACCTCTTAATCATTTCTTCTGCATATTTATGATCCAGGTTTGCGATCCCGGCTGTACTTTCAACACATATCGCGCACTTATCTACGTCCGATCGGTCCACGCTCCGACCCAAATCCCTCGTACGAACGCGCGCAAGAATATTTTCCCATACTGTGGGGAGAAAGAAGAGCAGAGCGATTGTAAAAAACAAGATAGACTAATCACAGGTCATCGGGGATCCTTCCTCATCGTTCCCGTTACTCTCGGCCCGGGCGAAACCATCGCGAGTGAACATCACTTCCTGTATCATTTGGCTGTATTTCGAGCCTAAGCATATCGCGTCTGTTATTAATATCGTCAAAAAAGCACGTTCGCTAACGGACCTAGCTGAATTTTGGACAGGCAAATCGGATTTTAATTGGCGGCTCGGGATACGGGCATCTTTGAACTGTGTATACACAGTACCGGTCAAAAGTTTTCGATCAGTTTGGACGATTGCAACATTTCCGATCAATTTGGATAATTGCGGAATTATATTAGAATAATATAATTCATTTTATAGAGCTATATCATACGTCGTAAAATAAGAAATAAAATTTATTATATTTGAATGATATAATTTTGCAATTGTATTTATATGATTCAATTTTGCAATTATCGAAAGTGATCGAAAATTTGGCAATTAGCGAAAGTAATAAAAAATTTGCAGTTATCTTAAGTAGTCGAACGCTTTTGGCAGGTACACACATCCAGGGTGGTCCCAAAAGTGACGTCCAAAAGGAAAGTCTAAATTCCTCCGATCAACATCTATCCGAATAACCCCCTTGTCTTTACTACGATCTTTTTTAGTTGTCGATAACAAAGCATTTAAAAAATCGAGCATTCCTGTAGCATTGGTTTTTATTTTTTTTATCTCTTGCGTATGTACTTTCGTTTTAGAATTTTTTTAAAGCAATTGGGCGTCATGTAGACTAGTCTGATAGTTTTATTATTATTTCAGGTATACCCTTTTAGGGTGTTTATCCTACTACCTACTACTTATATGTATTTAGACTGAATGCTAATATAAATATTAATACAAGTATTTTTTTTATCATCTGAACGTTTGTGACTGATCCTTCCAAACCCATCTTTTTTATCTTTTGATCAAAATCTAAGGCATTTGGGTGAGTGATCGGTTGGTTATTTATTTATTGCTTAACAATGCACTTCGTAACGATAACGCGAGTAAACAAATTTCGAAGAAAATACATGTGCAAAAGACAAAAATAAATGCAAGGCTTTTTCTAGAAACGTAGAATAGACACCTCCCTGAAGTTTGTATCATTGGAATGCGACGAAAATTGATTATTCTTAATCACTCTTTTTTTTCCTCAATTAAGGCTGAGAAGTTGCTCAGACGTTTGCACGCTTTGGATAATGATAAAAATAAAAAAATGTCGCATTCCAATGATGCAAACTTCAACATCATGAACATACATCGGGATGGTTGGAATAGGTATCGACTTTTATCTAGCCTTCTGTATGCTACTTTTCGACATCTTGAAATCTATACTAAAGATCGTAGAACGTCCATAAAACTGATTCGGATAGTTATTGATTTTTATCTACATTTTTCTTGTCGGCGTCACTTTTCGGGCCAGCCTGAATCTCCAGACGCATTCTCGACATTGGTCGCGATTACGGTACGACCCATCAATTGGTATGGGATGAGGAGTCCGGCGCGTGACGTTCCCACGAATTGTATATACGAGTCCGCGAGATGAGAATGATGCTGCGAGAAGATGCCGCGTACACGCGCGCGCGGCATACGACAAAGCTTCACACGAGCCATTCGCGCCTGAGAGATAGAAAGAGAGGGAGGGGGCGAGAGGGGGGGGGCGTGATAAGAGAATCGTCCGCCCGGGCGGTCAATACCACTTGAACCGATCCCGATGACGAACGATCATCCTGCACTCGCGTCGATGACGCATCCCCGCGAATCATCTTGCGCCCTATCTTTTGTCCTCCTCAGTTCGCTCTGATTTTCAGACATAGCATTGAGCGATCCAACTTTTCGTCCGACGAAAAAAAAAATCCCTTGTATTGTGAAAGTACATCATCGCATTCGCAGCGGACAAAAAAATAAGTAAAAATAACGATGATGTAGACGACGACGATAAGGGCAAAGATACTACCTTTCGTTGCGATATGGGAAAAAAGCTACCTCGTATATTAATCATTAAAAAAAAACAATAATAAGAATTATAAGTTATGCTTTTGAGAGATACAGTTTTAAGAAAATAAATAATAGCAAAATATTAACTAGATTTATTAATGAATATCATAAGGTGGGCTTTTGAGAGAAACGTTGAAACGAAACGAACAAACATAGAGCTAATAATAATTATTATAACTTATGCTCAGGTGAGAAAAATGATAATAATTGTTATTGTGTTTTTACACGGTAGCTTTTTTTCTTATCGCCCTTTTTGATTCTGTATAAACGCAACGAGAAAAAATTCAGCATGATCAGCGTTTAAAAATTATCGTTTTTTTAAACTGATCAACACTGGCCGTAAATATTTGCAAGCCGACAGGCCACGTGCGAGATGCTTCTTGGTTGTTATGAATCGATCGGACGTCAAACGTTTCAAGCTCTCGATCGCCATGGACCGTACTATATGGCAACGATCATCGGTGCTTAGGATTACCGATGATATTTCCTTCAAGCGTTACTCCACGATGGCAGGCTCCTGTGATCTTTATACCCGATTGTTGCCCTGTACCTTCGAAGTTTGAAATTCGCCCGTTTCAGTGTATACAGAGTGTTAGGAAGGACGATGCAAAGCCTTGAGGAGTTGATAGGCCACCCTGCACTGAGAAAAAGAAATCGTTGAATGTGCAAAATGCCTTTCGTTGTCTCGAAATTTTGTTGTTTTGACAGTTTGCTCAGACATGCTAAATAAGCTACAGTTCACACCACTATACTGTTTTACCACCAACTATACTGTTTTGTTATGCCAATTAAAAATCAAGTTGAACGTATTTAAAGATGCATTTTGTTAAAACCAACTGAATTTTGGATAGCAGACCGAATTTTTTTTCACAGTGTTAGGACCACATCTAACCTGGATTACCTTAGTCGAAAGTCTAAGGATTTCGAGTTATCATGGTAAGTATGATTTTTGGAAAATTCTCCAAAATTAGGTACTAACTCGTTTACCTCTAATGTTAATGCTATTTTTTATAAATAACATTAACGTAAAAGGTATTCTTATTTTTTGACAGATTTTTAATTATTCAACAAGTCCATTTAGTTAGTTATGTGGATTGAGATGATTGTATTGGTGTTTGTCGATTGAATACACATCAAGCTAAGACGCAAATAATTTTTTAGTCACTAAGTGTTGTCTGTTTTAACATTATGAACAAATGAGTACCGAATTTTGGGAAATTTTCCAAAAATCACACTTGCCATGACAACTCGAAATCCTGTCTTTGGCCTAAGGTAACCTAGGTTAGCTATGTTTCAAACGAGGTGATCTGTCCCCCCTTAAGGCTTTGCATCGACCTTCCTACCACCACACACACACACACATATATATATATATATATATGTGTGTGTGTGTGTGGTGGTAGGAAGGTATATATATATATGTGTGTGTGTGTGTGGTGGTAGGAAGGTCGATGCAAAGCCTTAAGGGGGGACAGATCACCTCGTTTGAAACATAGCTAACCTAGGTTACCTTAGGCCAAAGACAGGATTTCGAGTTGTCTCGATATATATATGTGTGTGTGTGTGTAAATATATTTGAGAGAAGGAAGAGAAAGGCCAGGAAGCGAACATCTATAAATATATATATAAATATATATATATATATATATATATATATATATATATATATATATTTGGGTGTGTAAACGTGTATGTACATATATCTTTCTCGACCGTGACTTATCACAAACGTACTTTAGCATTACATATACGCGCGAGCAATTGAGCTATCTATCGTCAGCGTTGACACGAGCAATCATCCAAGATAAAGAGAAAGAGAGATGTATACTTGCATGCTCTCTCGCTCTCCCTCGCCAGCACGTTCTTTTTCTGTCTCTCTCTTTCCCTGTGGCATTGTGTATATATATATCTCGCATCGACAGCAAGCGTTGCATTCCTAGCCCTTGCTGCACGTCTATGCATATATTGCATATGCATTTATGCGATCGTCTAGGAGCACATAGATTCAACGCTGATTCTCAGACGTCGCAGCCACAGAATCCAGCGAGCCATCTTTTGTGCTCGTCAAAGCGTGACGTTTATTTTCCGATTGTACTCGTACACAGCACGCGAGCGCTGACGATATTTGCTCGCGTGGACAATATTATATTTCCATTGGAGTATTTTTTTTCCTCAATTAAAAGCTTGAGCCATGTGGAACTCTTTATCGTTACAGCGCGAATAATTAAAGAGAAGCAAAGGTTGCAATCTTGTTGTTGAAATTTGTTGCACCGTTCCTGGGTACATCGACAACAGTCTGCAACTCTTGACTGTCTACTCAACTTGAGATTCTTGCTCCAGAATGCATTCTTTTCAGTTTTTCATTGAAACATTTAAAAATCGACATCAATTCCATTAAATATTCATTGTCAAATATTATTCGTTGAAAGAATATTCATCGTCAAATATTATTCATTGAAGTAATATTCATTGTCAAATATTATCCGAAATTTGTTGGTCCATTCCTAGGTACATCGACAACAGTCTAAAGCTCTTGAGTGTCGACTCAATTTGAGATACTCGTTCCAGTATGCATTTTTTTCAGTTTTTCATTGAAATATTTCAATATCGACATCATCTTCATTAAATATTTGAACGATTCATCGTCAAATATTATAATTGGAAATTTGTTGCTCCGTTTGTACGTACATAAACAACAGTCTGGATCTCTTTAGTGTCGACGCAATTTGAGATACTTGCTCCAGAATGCATTTTTTTAGTTCTACATTGAAACTTTAAAAAACTGGATTCGAAAGGTTCAAGAGAATTCTGAAATATCTCAGTAGTGAATGTTGCCTCTGCATCAACATATATATATATAATGCACGATCGAGTTCTCGAGCATATATGTGGAACGAATTCGTACTTTCACGGATTGGAGCTCGGTGCTCCGAGACGTTCACTTGCGAGTGCTTTATAAAATACAAACTACGTACACACGATACGTTATTGTATTGTGAAGGTAGAGCAATAGCGTGCACTGACAGAAGGTCTCTTCGCTCGGTGTTTTTTTTCTTACAACTTCATGAGACGGGGTTTATGGACTTCGATTCGGTCTTGCTTTATGCTCGGCTGATTCTACCGTTTTCGATATATATATATATATATATATATATATATATATGTGTGTGTATATATATACATTTTTTCCTCAGTGGAGTAGAACGAGACAGATCCTCCAGCCGCGCAGTAGTCAGAACACTGACAAGGCATGCGCGCTCGACGTGTTCAAGGTGGAGTAGAAAAATTGCACCGACTTGAGTGAACATTGACTATTGCAAACGAGTAAAATATCTCGCGAGTATTTCGGCCTCAAGATACTTCGAAAAGTGTTTTTTTTTCTCCTATTGATTCCAAATTAAAATGCAGTCTAATGAATTTCAAACCCTCGAAAATCAACACAACTGAAGAGCAACTGTGTGCGAGATAAAACGAGCGAAAAGTCAATTCGATAAGAACGTCGCAGCGACACGCGGAAGGTCGATATTTTCGTTAACGACTCGATACAAAACGCTAAGATACAGCTTATCGAGTGATAAGAAACTTCTTCCTCTTCGAACAATCGATCATCCGCGTTGCATCCAACGTCAAAAGTAAAGCGCACGCTTCTACGGAAATCGCGCCTAAAATAACAAGACACGCGATATCGCATTCCGACTTGAA
Organism: Ophion costatus; assembly: GCA_951751655.1. Classification (NCBI taxonomy): domain Eukaryota; kingdom Metazoa; phylum Arthropoda; class Insecta; order Hymenoptera; family Ichneumonidae; genus Ophion; species Ophion costatus. The sequence continues at coordinate 35,407,094 of OX632363.1, forward strand.
ATTTTCCGGAAGCAGCAAGATACGCAACGAGCAGCATACGCGCACAGAAGCTTCGCTGGCTCGCGATTGAAGGGCAAGGCTTCACTCGTAATCGAGAATGAAACAGAGTGGAGAAAGGGGAAAAAGACTTATTGTTGGAGGCACGTTTTCAATGCAACGTGAGGCGAGATTCTTTCTGACTATACTCCATTTTACGAAAGCTCCAGGAGGGACCAAAGACGTTCTCGTTTCTCTCTTTTTTTCTCCTTTTCTTTTTCTGTCGCCCTGCGTGAGCTTTACTCGAGCACATCTTATTACGGTCTTATTAATCGCTTAACGAGATATATTTGTCTCATTCGGTGCGTTTACACATGCTCTACTGCATACAACACTCGTGAAATCTGGAGGTCCTCAAATATTATGTATAATTGATGTTATTTTTAAAAATATATTGTAAAATGGAGAAAAATACGAATATATGTTCATATAACGAAAATAATAATTAAAATGAACAAAAAAATCCGTCTTTTCAGCGTTAAAGGATTTTAGGATTATTGAAGGATTTTTTCGAAATTGGAATAATTATTTTCATTATATGTATATATATATATACACTACCAGCCAACAGTTTCCGGACAGTTCAGATAATTGAAAAACTTTCGATCACTTGATAATTGCCAAATAATGTAAGGATAATATAGTTTATTTAATTAATTATTTTATGAAGATATTATATAGCTCTGTAAAATTAATTGTATTATTCTAATATGATTTTGGAATTATCCAAAGTGATCGAAAGTTTTGAGATTATCTGAAGTGTCTGGAAACTTTTGGCCGGTACTGTATTTACATATATAGAATTATATTATAAAATAAAGAAAATGATATATCCATCTTTATGCCAAAAACGATGATAATACATTTGGAAAAGTCTTGGTTGGTAATGTTTTTGATTAATCTAATATGTTTCTACTTAATGAGCCTACTTTGACGAAAATATAAAACATGAGTGATTATAACGCAAAAGTGATCAATACTTGCAATATGTTCGATCACTTTGGATAATTGGCAAATATGATTAGAATCGTATAATTCATGTTATTTCTTATTTTACGAATATACTATAAAGATAGATAAAATTAATTATATTATTCTACCATAATTTTGCAATTATCCTAAGTAACCGACAATTTTGTAATCATCCAGAGTGATCTAAAACTTTTGATCAGTGCTGTATATAATAATTAGTATGATTATAGAATTATATTAGAAAATTAAGAAAAAAAAATATATATATACATATAACGGAAATAATAATAATAATACGTCTGACAAAAACCCTTTTGGTTTTGCGAGTCTCGTACGCAGGTACCCAGCATTATATATATATACATATAACACTGGGTACCATATGTACATACACATAAAACAAACAACGAGTTTGCCTTGGGCTACTTCCACCACTCGCTGTATTTGGTCATATCTCTATTGTAAAATTAAACCAGATGATAAGGCTTCGTATCAAAAGCGCCCACTGCCAACAGCTTTGCAGAAAAACATATATCAGAAATGAGAAGAATTTCGCTGACTTGCAATTGAACGGCAAGCTTCAACTCGTAATCAAGAATGAAACAGATTGCTGAAAGAGAGAAGCCTAACAATTTTCTATATATATATATATATATATATATATATATATATATATATATATATATATATATATATCTACATGTCTGTACTTTTGCCTCAGTGAACATGTCAGGCAAAAGTATCTCCCCGCAATTTTCAGATTCATAGATTCATTCTCTTTTCTCTAATTGTTTTTTCTATTCTTTCTTTAGGTCAAAGGTTTATTATTTTATTGAAAAATATAAGTACATATAGGTGCAACTCCAACCAATTATAGTGACCTATAACTTATAATAAGCTGAAATAAGTGATAGGTTTATTATTTATATTATTTCTATTAAGTTCATTATATGTTATTCATTATTTCTTTAGCTTACAAACGCCATTTATAGATTTCTTCTGCTTCATTTCTTCTCTTCATATACAAGCAAGGTATATGAACATATATATCTATATATATATATATAAAGATAAACCTACAATTCTGAGAATTGCGATAAAATACTTTCGCCTCAGTAAATACCCAACGTTGATAAAAACATTCCGAATTTGCCCGGACGAAAAATTTCGTTATAAAAAATTCGCTCAGCGTAACTGTATGACAATAGGGAAGAAATCATGAATACCAAACTACAAGAAACAGTTCCATTCGAGTGTAAAGTGCTCTTGCCGAGTTACGTCCTTACTGGCGCGAGAGGAGTGTGCGATACAAATTTGGCGGGAACGATGAAGGTTTGTATCGCTGCAAAGAAGAGATCGCGAACGATGCGAGGAGCAGACTCACCTCTTTCCTCGATGACGTCCGCCTCGACGAGATGCGCGACGAGCAGCATCCAGAAGATCCACAGTCTCTTGGCTCGCTCCATAATCGTTATCATTATCCAGGACTCGTCCACGGGCCTCGGTTCAACACACTGCCGCTCACTTGTGCCTCCACAAAAACGCGTTTAAACACATCACCACTTCACCTCACTCTGGGGGAAAAACACGAGCGAGGGAAAAAATCTTGAAAGGGCAAAAAAGAAACGTTTAAAAAAAAAAGAAAAACGGCACACTGATCGCGGTATCCCTTGAAGCCACCTCGGATAATGATCCTCGACTTTTTTCTCGTTTCCCACGCACGTTTGTGTTTTTCGAATCGTCTCGAAAAAAATCGGCTCGCTCTTGCAGTTCGAGATCGGCTGATCGGCAATTCGATACCGAACGATGTCGCCGATTTTTTCGAACTTTTTCAGACACGCGGATTTTGCCTTTTTTTTTGTCGTCGTTTTCTCCCGACGTTCTAAGAAGTCGCCGGTCCCGACGCCCTTTTCGCTTCGCGGCTCGATCGGCACACGTACGAGCACAGGAACGAGAACGAGCGCACAGACACCAGGCGAGAGAGGCGAAGCCGTCGCGAGACTGGCAAGCTCGTTTGGCAAGATCACGCCTCTGGATTCCCCAGGCCTCGCTCTCCGGAGGAGACCTCGCGGATTCCCTCCTCGCCCTCGTACACCCAACAACAATAATAATGATAACGATGACGATGACGATGATAATAATAATAATCGCTTAACTCGGCGATCTTTGATATCGCGACGTGCCAACGCTATCAGGAGCTGCGATTCTCTCTCTCTCTCTCTCTCTCTCTCTTGCTCCTTATTGATGATATGATCGGCGGCCTCCCGCGCCGTTTGTTTTGAAATTATAAACCCGCGACTCGAGAATTGTTCCTCTCTCTCTCTCTCTATGAAATTATCACGAGTGCCTCTCTCTCTCTATGAAATGATCACGAGTGCCTCTCTCTCTCTCTCTTTCTCTCTCGAGCAGCGCCTAATCGTTTCTACGAGTTTGCACGATGCTCCAGAAACGATCCACGACGAGCCATGATGGTCCGAGTCTCGCACGCGGCCCTCAAAACTGACAGGGACGATCGCAACGCAGGTAAAAAGAAACCGCACAGCACGCTAGAGATCTCACTATCCTTTTTTCCTCCTCCCGTTCGTTCGAACTTTTTGTATTTTCCCGAAAAATCAAAACGCGAAACGACAATAATGCAACACGAAAATTAAAAACACCCACACACACACGCACACACGTATCGCGCGCACGAGCCAAAAATCGATCGAATCTCCGCCGAGATCGGCCTTTTTTTCGAAACAGCGTCTTTCCTCAGTGAACGCGACGCGCAGACCTTCTTACTCCCACGCCGGCCAAGTTGAGAGTAAACGCGCGCGCGGCCTGTCAAGGCGCCTCGAGACTTTCCTCAGGCGGGCAACAGGTGGCGGGTTTCAACGAACCGATCTTGCCGAGGATCCACGAGGATCGACGCTCGCTTCATCCCCACTCCTCGACACGAACGCACCTCTCATAAGAACGTGCCGTGATGGCCCCTTTGAGTGTGTGCGTTTATATATATATATATATATATATATACATGCATACATACATACATACATATACATATAAATATAAATATATATATACATATATATATATATTTTTTTATTTTTTCTGCAATTCTTCTTCGTTGCTCCTCCGAATTGCCACCTCGTTCCATATATCCTTTTCATAATTATAATTTTTGTTATGTGTATTGTGATAACAAATAATATTAATAACAATAATAATAAAAATAATTGTTGTTATTCTTTGATTTTATTGCTCCGGGCAAGAGGTTTTCTCAGTTTATTTTTATTACATATATATTTTTTAGTCAAGCACTCTTTATTATTGTTGCTCTTGTTATTACTAGCATTATTAGATTACATTACTCCAGGCAACACACTTTTCAGTTTATTATTATTATTATTATTATTATTATTATTATTATTATTATTATTATTATTATTATTATTATTATTATTATTAAAACAAGCCTTCTTTATTATTATTCTTATTGTGCACTATTATTATTATTCGATTTTATTGTTCTGCCCAACATACTTCCTCGGTTTATTATTATGACATTTTCTTTCGTCAAGCACCCTTTATTATTGCTATTCAATATTATTATTCATATTTAATTTACTTGCTTAGGACAACACACTCCCTCAATTTTTTATTATTATATTTATGTTGGATAAGCACACTTTATTATTGTGATCATTATTATTAAATTTTATTGCTCCGAACACACTTGCTCTTTTTATTATATTTTTTTTTTGACAAGCAGCAATTTTCATTATTATTATTATTTAAGCGTTTGTGCCCTTTTTTCGGTATAAACAATTGTATTCTTCACTCTTAACTCTTCGCCTTTCATCGAAACTCAATCTCTCGCCGAAAGAAGTGGATCTAAAAATAAAGTGTCGTATTCGTTTCGGGTACCGCCAGATTTTCACGGTATCCTACTCTTGACAAAAACGAAGAAAGGATTTTTCGTTTATTATTGTTACGTGTATTCTTATGACCTCCAATCTTTTAAAATTAGATCTTCGGAGAGGAGGTCTTCCGGAGCAATCCACGCATCGTCGTATCACAACTGTTCCGCGCCTCGGCATGCACGCGAGTTCCGGTTTGTCCACGGCTCGTGTAATCAAACATGATTCTTTAACAGCTGTTTTCCCGTAAACAAAATCTGACCACGTGACTTATTGCGCTTCGTTGGGAACAATGAGATCCATGAGATCAGCGTCTAGGAAGAAAGGAGGCTTCTCCCCAGTGTACACTTGGAGGCCTGAGAAAATATTTGGGGTGTGCGGTTTATTTTTTGATACGTGGAAAATTGATGTTTTTGTATGACGCGGTGCTTGACGGGGGAGATATCTTTAGGCGAGGGAAAAATTTGCTGATCTTCATGATGTTTCTTGAAACAAAGTTCACCATTCTTTTTCACCAAGAAAGTTCACCATTTTTGAGACTAAGGGTATGTATTACTACTTTTGACTGTTACATGGCATACATTTGTTTGATTAATTTGGTCTTCTAAACTCCATTTTCACAACTGGCGTGACGGATAGCTTAAAAACTAACCGATCGTTTCTACAGAAATTTGGTATAAATCTTTCTAACCTTATTGTTTTAAACATGACCCTAAATGTTTTTGAAAAAAAAAAGTATTCTTTAGTGCATAATGTAGCCTTTTTTCGGAGAATTTCATTTTTTAGTTTCAAAGCGTGCCATCTCATCGATTTTCAAGTTTTTAAAAACTTTTTCTTGGCTCGTATTTTGTGTATGAGTAGTAATGACAGTAGAATCTGCGTTAGTTTGTTTCAGATTAATAGTCCCGAAAATGACTTTTCCCCGCATATATATATATATATATATATATACATATACATATACATATATCACCTTGAAGCGATTCCTCGAAGATCCGTCTCTCAAATCGTCGCGTTTCTCTCTCATCGGCAAAAAAATCACCCTCGCGGGACTGGTTTCCCTCGTTCGACGTGTACACCATACGACTAGCCCCTCATCTTCTTGACGATGCCACGTACGCGCGCGCCTGTGTGCGCCCGTATATGCCACGATGCGTTTTGCAACTATCCTTCGCGCAATACGTGCAACGCCTTCATATACCGCGATTCAAGAAAATACAGACGACGATAAGGCAATACGTCTCTTGCCAAAGGCATAAATCGCAAATTCCGTAGAGGTAAGACGGTGAAGTAATTTTTTCATGAAAAAATATTTTCATTTATCATTCAATATATTTCATTTCATGAAAAAATATTTACGTTCTTGTTTTTTTCTTTTTTATATTTCGAATAATTGAAATATTTGTATTTAAATAATATATGTGTATATGGTTACGCCTTATAGGCTACGGGTATGCATATTTGTAGGTCCAGATGGCTCTTCTTTGGAAATGGTTTTCGATAATTAGATTAATAGCCATTTTGGATCGTCAACATTTAATGGACGATGGGAATGGGACGTGATGGAGGGAAAAAACGGAAATTGATTTGTGAATTTGGTGCGATAACGGTTTTGCAGTTATCCAGCGGGAAAGAATATTTTTTAAAAGTAATGCGGAATTTTCATGCTTAAATTTAAAAAATTACGAGTCTTGAATATTGTTTGAATTTGGGGGAGGAAACTACTGTCACGGGTTGTAAAAGGTCGTTGTTTCCGAATTATTTTGTCGGTTAGATTATTTATTTGAGATTTCAAAAAAGGTATGTTATTGAGCATACATTGATCTCATTTTGCATGAATTTTGATTTAAAAAAATAAAAGTTAACAACTTTGATGACGTATAATTGAGCCTCTGTACGAACAATGTGGTCCAACGGCCGGATCGATCACTGGACATTGGTTGGCCTGAAATATGAAGATAAAACGGTTTTATATTCAATATAAATGAGGTTTTCGTTGAAGGTAGACTTTTTTTTATCATAAAATGGCGCGTGTTCAGAAGCAACTGTAATTTTGGCGAAATTTTTACTGATTTTCGGAGGCTGAAAAAAATACTAAATTTTCCAAAAAACTGGCTACGTGCAGTGATAGCTACTACAAATACGGAAAGTTTCGTTTTTTCTAAGTAACAATTGGACAATTATAGCTAGAGTCATAATTTCGGCCAGGTCGAGAAACATCGAGGAAAACGCGATTGCAACTTTCAGTATACATAAATCGTTGCGTTACCCGCTTTCACTGAATCGTCTGTAGCTTGGACAATATTATATATTTTAACTTGACATTTTCTTCACATATTCTTGAATATGTATACAATGAGAAAATGCAACAAAAAACCGATTTTTTCCCCGTCACAGTGGTGTTATGCCTTCATGTGCCAGACCATTCAGCCGGTAAAACAGAACGAAATTACAGTTGGCCAGTGTTCTCGAAAACGGCTCTACAGAATATCACGAAATTTGCATGGTCGATGTCAAATGAATAAACGAACATCTTTCTCCGCGATTTTTACGATTTAAAAAAATCCAGTTTTTCTTACGACACGAGACCCGTAACGAAAGTAACGAAAACAAATTGTTACACTTGATCGTCTAACGAAGAGAAAGCGGTTGTTCCCTGACTAAAAAAAAAATACATTTCCAGACCTCAAGAGGGAATGATACCTTATCGCGGTCGGTATGGTAGAACGATTATAGATTCCCACGAATCTCTGAAACGGCTCTTCAGATCCCGTCGAAACTTTGCCAAACGACGTCAAATAGATAGACGAACGGCTGTCTTCTCCTCAAATTTTCCGAATTGGAGAAAAAAATGTAGATTGGGTTACCATAAGCCAATCTACATTCTTTTTCTCAAAATCAGAAAATTTGAGAAGAAGAGAGCCATTCATCTATCCATTTGACGTCGTTTGGCAAAGTTTCGACGGGATCTGAAGAGCCGTTTCAGAGATGCGTGGGAATCTATAATCGTTCTACCATACCGACCGCGATAAGGTATTATTCCCTCTTACCCGTCTTATGCCAGCGAGTAATTACGGAGACCATTGGGTGGCTACACTTTGTAGGTTATCGTCAAACATTTTACGAAAAACTAGCGTGGCAACCATCGATTGTAGTGCGCCCGAATTCCAGCGAGGGCGCAGAGAAATCATTCTGTCGCGTCGATCGAATATCGACGTCTGCTGCTCGAGCTCGATAAAGCAGGGATCGCACCCACCCTCTGAAAGGTATTCAGCGATTGACGTGTGATCCCGGCTCCACGCTCAATTCTGACAGCCGATATTATGCTGTTGGAATAATATTTATTAAGTTTTGAGTTTAAACAATTACGTTTTTTATGCCGGTGTATAATGTGTGGGTGCAGAAAGTTCGGCGTCGTGCGAAGGATCAGGTGTTTTTCCCGGTCAGGACCACATATTCCGTGAAACATTTTAAGGTTAGGTGTCTTTATTCGAATATATGTTTCTTGTTTCAAACATAATTAATATTAATACTTTTGACTGTTCAAAGTCAATTCAGTTTTTGTTCAGTCTGCTGCGATCACTCTTTGCAAAAATTATTGCTTTGGAGAAGGCTTACACCGGACCAAACAGTAAGTTAGGTTCGCTTCGCATAAATTGTCCCTTGATAAGGCTGATTTTACAATTGCCTGTCTCGACTAGTGGTTAATTATAACAAGCCCAAGTCTTTGTAATTGAATGATAATATTTGTTTCTTTTTTTTTTCGCAAGGAAAATAAGAAATAGTCCTTCCGAAGATATAGCAGAAACTTGCTTTCCTTCATACTTATTTTTCTTTACACCAACTGGTTACGACAGGCGTTTGTATAGCCAGCCTTTGGAAGGGTCAATTGATACAAAGTCTTGTAGGGTAAAAAAAGCTTACTTATATCCCACGTAACATGTTTTATATAAAAATTCAAAGTCAATGGACCTACAGTTAGAGTTGGTGTTCAAAATGGTATCAGACGCTTCCAATACATTAATGAATAATTAACTAATTTTTCATTGTTCACGTTACCAGTCTTGTAACTTTACTTTCAGTAGATAATCGATTGAAAAAAAGCTTATGGTCCTATTTTTCTCTGTAAACCAGCCCAATGCTTTTTCATGTGAAATTTTTCTAACAATGTCGTGTATATGTTCGCATTGACATATGGGAGAATCATTCCTGCAGCATTGTGCTTCTAAGTCACATTTTCATCCGCACCATGGTAGAAAAACTTTTCTCATAGCCGGCGGAGCTTACGGGGCACTGTTGCCGGTTGCAAAGTTTATTTGAGTTAGGGCGGTACTCCTGTTTAACCTGCTTTTTTCAATTTTTCAGCATTTATTTAATCGTTTTTTAAGGCGAGAGATACATTTACAACGATTAAAAATGGATTGTTTAAAACGATAGAACCATATATGCAAAATATTTTCTTAAAGTTTCAACGCGAAATTCGAAAAATTTCAAACGTTACAGGCAGAGGTGGGCAAAAAGTAATTAAGTTAACAACTAACAATTACAATTACTACTATAATTAATGCTTCGATTGATTTGTAGAAAATTACTTAAGTAATTAGTCACCACAAGTACCTAGTGCAATTTTATTCAAATTCTATGTGAACTGAAAACGCGTTTTTCTTAAAACTGCATTTTTCGAAATTGGTGTGAAGGATTACACAAAAATTATTGCGCCGATTGAGCTGAAACTTGGTAGAGATGTTTGAAAGCCCAGAACTCTTTATGGTATTATTTGACTTTGACTATTTGGAGGGATTTTTTTTCTCTGCAGCGGTCGCTGGCTCACCGGGCTCCCCCCATCGATGAAAAAAGTATTCGTGTCGAGCCTATTTGTTTAAGGATATTGAGTCCCAAATCGCAAATGATAAAATTCGCTCGCTCAGAAGCTCGCTATTGAACAATTAACATTCACAAATTAAATGCTGTCTTATGGAAACTGATGTAACTTTGCAATAAGTTTTTTTTTTGACCTCTCAATTTTGTAATATCTACAATATACTGAAAGAACGGAAACAAAACAAAGTTTATTGATAAATTTTTTTTATTACTTTTAAAAATTGTTCGTAACAAAACGTTAATTTTTTAATAACGAGCTTCCTAATCGTCGTGAAATTTTAACACGACCTCTTAAATGCTTCATACAAAAACATACCAAATTTTCAGAATTTTCTTATTATTTTTTATTTCAACCTTTAAGGAGGTTGAAGTAATGATGATAGAATTCTGAAAATTTTGTATGTTTTTACATGAAGTATTCAGGAGGTCGTGTAAAAATTTCATGACGATTAAGAAGCTATTTATTGAATAATTAACATTAACATGTTTGTCCTTATTGCCAGAGAATTGTACCTTCGTAGAACCTTCCGAAGACAATAGTCGACGGAGGGCAGGAATGTCGAATTGCTAAATTTTTTTAACAACAAATTTCACCACTCTTCTAGCGAGTGAGTCTCCAGCGATCTCGTTGGCTCGAGAATTTTGCAAAAATCGAATTCATCAACGATAAACGGCATCGAGAAAATAAATACCAAGGGAGCTTATTTATTTCAATTTATTTAAACATTAAGCTCCAAAATTTAAGTTGAGAAACCAAAAATAGGGTAAATAGACAAATCAATAAATTTCATTTTAATCACGTTCTATATATTTTTGAATTAAACGCTCGCCAAATTTGGATATTTCAGCGTGATTAAATGTTTTCCTCCGAAATCATACGCCAATCTCCTTAAGGTCACCACGAAGCGGCGTTGATTTTTAGATCCCTGAAATGCAAAAAAGGCAAAAAAATATTTTGGCAAATTCGAGCCACTCTATCACTCAAATGATTTTTAGAATTCTCAGAATCATCTGCAAATGATTTTGTCATTACGGCGAAAGTGAAGGGCGAAAAAAAAATTCTGGTTGCGTCCCGACGCCGCAAACTTCGCCAGCCTGATGCGAAACGTGGGCAAGAGGGATAGCAGCAGTGGCGCTGACGTTGGACCGACGAAGACGGAAGGCGTCCGTTCGCATCGCGTTGAGGGCACTTGCGCCGCCGGTACTGACGGTAAGTCGCAAAATTAGCGGCGCCAAGGCTTCGCTCGATCGAGTTCGAGAGCTCGCGAAGATGCGAGCGCGCGCGGGTTTTGTTCATCGGTGCGAAACACGGGCAAAAACTCGATTCGCAACCGCGCGCGGTAGCGCGTCTCGTGGAAAAACCATCGTGAAATACCTTGTAAGGCCGCGATGGGGATGAAACGAGCGCCGGGGTTGATAGCCGGCGAACCTTGAGGATCTCGAGAATTCATCGTTGCCAATTCTCGAACCAGCGTAATTTGTGGAGAATTTTTCTAAAAACCTGTGCGACGATCGCCACACATTCATCATCTCCGTCTCGTTATTCTTCTCCGAGAAATTACGGAAAATAGTGAAATAATTTAAGAAAACAGGATTAAAATAAAAATAAAATAAAAATAAAATAAAAATAAAATAAAATAAAAATAAAATAAAAATAAAATAAAAATAAAATAAAAATAAAATAAAAATAAAATAAAAATAAAATAAAAATAAAATAAAAATAAAATAAAAATAAAATAAAAATAAAATAAAAATAAAATAAAAATAAAATAAAAATAAAATAAAAATAAAATAAAAATAAAATAAAAATAAAATAAAATAAAAATAAAATAAAAATAAAATAAAAATAAAATAAAAATAAAATAAAAATAAAATAAAAATAAAATAAAAATAAAATAAAAATAAAATAAAAATAAAATAAAAATAAAATAAAAATTGAAATCAAATTGAAATCAAAATAATTCGTACAATAATGACGAAATCATAAAGATTCGCTCCTTTTTTTTACTGCTTGCATGCTTCTTTCCGTCACGATGAATCTTCATCTGCCAAACAACTGTCCCGCCGAACAGGAAATTCAATCGCGCAGAACAATATGCGAAACAATCACTTAATCAATTATTTCACATATTTTCGTGATTTTAGTATCAGAAAACAGAAAACTTCTCCCAAAATGTTATCTTGATTGTCAGCAAATTATCTTTAATTTATAACTGCCAGATAATTATAATAATACAGAAAATAATTGTTATTATGCTATAATATGCCAATAATCGTGACATTATTAATCATTATTATTGTTATTTTATAAATAAAGTAATTATTGTAATATAATTATGAACATTAATAATTACCTTATAAAATTCGCCAATGAACATTAAGTCATCTAATTATGATATAGTTATTTTTATAATATTAGTAATAAATCGAATGTCTAGCGACATTATTCAATAATAATAGTCATTATGATAGTTATTTGAAGTTCTCCAATGCGAGCTGAGGAAGTGTGTTGCCCTGATCAACAAAGTCGATGATAATAATAAAAATAACAACAATAATAATACCAACAACAAGAGCGATGACAACAATAATAATCATAAGAGAAGTGGTGGCCAGATGGGTTTTTAAGATGGTGTTTCAGCCCGTCACGACTGTCGTTCGAATCCTCCCCCTTCGCGTTGCTGCCTTTGACACATCACTCTCGTTCCCGCGACAGATCCGGGAACGTAGTCAGACGCGCTGTGACAATGTTTTTTTCCTTCAACTATAACTGTTTTTTTTTTTTTTTTTTTTATTCTATCGTCGAGTAACGACCGAGCCAAATGGTCGCCTTTTTGGACAAGGTCGCAAAACCGAGGCTCAGTACAGGCATCGTCATGGTGCGGTCACATGTGCCGCATCAAGGCGATATCAGACTCAGTTTTTCGTACAGCGCCGCTTTCTGGGCAGCGCAAATCCAGGGGGACTAAAATCATGAAATTGCTTCGAGGTGCCTCGCATCTCCCTCGGGACTTGAAAAGGAACGGGGTGGGGGCAGGCTTGGGATGAAAAAAATCCAAACACGTGTGGGAAATTTCTGCGAGCGACACACGTTTGTTTTTACTCGCTGCTGCAATAATAATAGAGCGTGGTTTGTATCGTTTTTCTATATTTGTTTATTATAAATAACAAGATGTATATCGGTGCGCACGTGTGTCGATATTTTGTTGTTGTTGTTGTATACTAAAGCTCCATCTAGCTCGTTTAGTTTTATTACTTGCCGTGCGATTAACGCGATTTCTTGATTACTTTTTTCTCATTTTTTTTTTTTTCATTGTATACACGGCTACTGACTATTTTCTTTCCTCTTTGTTTTACGTGTACTCGCGTGTGATGGCAGCCACTCTAACCGGTAGAGCTTGCGTTTGAATAAAAAAAAAACGCACCGGAAGAGAATCATCCAGCGAGCCGGGGAATGTCTCGCAAAAAAAACGATCGATCGCGACCTTTCGAAAATCGCGACGAGGATCTCAGCTCGTACTTTTCGTTTCGTTTTCTCTCTCTCTCGCTCTCTCTCCCCCTCTCCCCCTCCCTCTCTCTCTTCTCTCCTCTCGACGCGTAAATATAATGTCGGTGGGTTCTCATAAGCTATTATTTCATGTAGCGTTTTTTTTTCTTCTTCGTCTCTCGATAATAGCAACGATTATTGATTAGCTATCCTTGTTAATTACTGCATCTGCTCTTTGCTCATTACACGACGATCTGGTTACGAGGATTTGCAATTCCACGATACATGTACCGATATAAAGCGTTCACCAAGACTTTTAATCGCGTCCATTCGAATCAAATGAAAGTTCGTTCGGTTGTTTCGTATAATTCCTATATTTGGAGAATTCACAATTCATTGACGCAACCCTAAAGGTTCGCGGAAGTCGAACTTTAAAATTGATATTTCAACGTGAATTTCGCTTCGTGTTCGAAGATTTTTTCTTCTTTGATAAAATCATTCTCGATGCGATCCAATAAGACTTGATTTAAGGCAACGGATTTAGGGCTTAAAAAGAGGAACGAATTTCATTTGTTTGACGTAAAAAGTGACTGATTCAAATTCAGGCTTGGAATGAATTTCGATTGATTCGCAGAAGCTAAGTTTTCTCAGTTGCATCATCGATCTCTTCATTTCTTTTTGCTGGAATATATAGTGAAAACCCGTTTTTCAGTTGAAACGCGTTTTATCTAGTAAACAATAGTTCTGACTGAACGCCTTCGTTAGAACTCGTTTTTCCTGATGAAAACTAGAATTTATGATTACAAATCCAAATAAACCCAAGCAAACTAGTTCTCAGTGAGCACCTTCGTTACAACTAGTTTTTCGTAGTGAAAACTAGAATTTATGTTTAGAAACCCAAACAAACCCAAACATACTAGCTTTGAGTGAACACCTTCGTTACAACTCGGTTTTCCTTTTGAAAACTAGAATTTCTGTTTAGAACCCCAAACAAACCCAAACGAGCTAGTTCTAACTAAGCGCCTTTGTTACAACCCGTTTTTCCTAGGAAAAAAATAGAATTTATACGTAGAAACGTAAACAAACTAATTCTGACTGAATGCCTTCGTTACAACTAGTTATTTCCAGTGGAAACTAGCATTTATGTTTATATACCGAGAGAAACCTTCAACAAACAAGTCGTGACTGAAAGCCTTCATTACAACTAGTTATTCCGAATGGAAACTACAATTTAGGTTTGGAAACCCAAACATGACCAAACAAACTAGTTCTGACTGACGGCCTTCGTTGCAACTCGTTACTCCTAATGGAAACTAGGATTTATATTTTGAAATCCGAACAAACTAATTCTGGCAAAGCGCCTTCGTTGCAACTAGTTAGTCCTAGCGAGAACGTCACTTTATGTTTCGAAACCCAAACAAACCCAAACGTTGACCTCATTCGGAAACAATTTTAACTGATTCATTTCGTTAGGACTAGTTTTTGGAACAGACCCAACCGAACCCAAATCCAAACAAATCCAAGCACCCGAACATACCCAAATTTTGACCTCATTCGGAGGAAGTTTCAGCTAATCCATTTCGCTAGAACTAGCTTTTCCTAATTAAGACGAGATTGAACTAACATTCGAATTAATTTATCACTAAATTCTAGTTGTTACTAGGAAAAACTAGTTGTAGCGAAGACGTTCAATCAAAACTAGTTTTTACTAAGTGAATCAGGTTTAAACTAAAGACGGGTAACGTATCAGGTGTAACGTATATATATATGTATGTATTTGCATACAGGGTGTGCCAAGTCAACCGCCCGATTTATGAATTCCGAATACATGTCATCATTCTGAACAAAAGAGTCCTCTGCCATTTTAATTGGCGTCTGACGAACCTCTACCAAATTACAGTGCGATCGTCTCGCGCTGACAGCAAGCCCCCTATAGCTATAGCGAGGCAACGGTTCGTTGAACACCGAAGTGGCTAAGGACTTTTCAATTCACAATGACAAAATGAACACAGAGCGATATTTAAAAAATGGTTAGATGCCAAAATGACAGAGAACTTTTTTTGTTCAGAATGATGGCATCTATTCAGAACTTAGAGTACGGGCGGTTGACCTGGGACACCCTGTATATTAATATAGATATATTTTAGCACGGAGGAAATGAAAAATCGGATATATGTGAGTATATATATATATATATTCATTGAAATATATGTATATATGATATAATATAATGTACTTAGGCGTTCGGAAAACCGCGATGATTTTTTAGCCCGTGTTTGCAATAAATAATGAATTTCTCAGACACTACTTCAATACTTTCTGCCTCGTCTCTTCCGATGAATCGTTTATCGTTAAAAATCGAACTCTTTCGCGATTATATCGTGTTTCGTACATTATTATTATTGTTATTATTATTAGTATTATTATTTGCTCTGTTCGTTTAAGATTAATCAGCACCCCTCGGCAGAATAAATACCGTAATTAAGGACGAGCGACAAAGGAAACGTACTCGTGGACGCTCAATATAGAAAACTAAAGCGTTAAAATCGACTTTTGTTTTTTTTTTAAGCTACTTATCACCTCTGATGCAGGCACGTCTTATCGTATCACGCTATATGGGCTTGGGGTAAAACCTCTCGCAAACCATACTCCGAAGTTTACCAATTCGCAATTCCTCACTCGGGCTTTTTTGCGTTCTCGCGATTTTTTTTTTTTTTTAAATCTGTGTCCTCCTTTCTTTAAAACACTTTGAACGGCTACCTATCTAATTTCACTTCTAATTATTTATAATATTAGGAGCCAAGACCTCTGCGAGGGAATAAGGTCGGAGAGTGTTCAGCGCAAAGCTGCAAACAAACTCAATAATTCTCTCCTCGCTCTCGTCGAATTTTGTTCTCCCTGCTCGATCTGCTTTTTGCCTACGAATTACCCCGACGTTAAAATTATCTTTATTTTCTACCATTCTGCGAGGCTCTCCTCCACGATATGAAGCATTCTCCCCCCTTCTCTCCCGTGCAGCAACAATCGCTAATGTTCCTAGAAATTTTATCTCCTCCGTGATTTTCTTTTTTGCTTCGCGACTGCTTTTTTTTTCTTCGCCACGCCCGCGCACCCTATCTAAGCGTAAATTTGTTTTTCTTTCGGTTCTTTGTTCAATCGCGCGGATTCCCCTCCGGTCGTGGTACGCGAGAAATAAAAAATGGAGGGGAACCGAAAATTCGTCAGGCATGAAAAAAATAACACGCGGATCAACGATGAGGTTCTGAAAACGCTTTCGTTTTCGCGAAACGCGAAAACGTTCATTTTCTCCGCGATAAAAAGTCTCGAAAAAGTGTGATAATTTTGGAGAGTCGCGATCATCGATTGTTCTTGACGTTTCTCTTTTGTTTAATTGTTATTTCGGCCCTGTCGACAACGACCCTCGTCTGGATTAAAAGAGATCGCCTCGTGATTAAGACTTGAGCATGAAGCGTTTTCAGTCGTCGCGCGTTGTCCCTTTTTTATATACGGAAACTCATTAACGCGGGACACTGTGACGGGTGAAGAAAATCGATTTTTTTTTCTTTTTCATTTTCTTAGAGTATACACATTTCAGAATATGTGAAAATAAAATCAATTTAAGATCATGAAAATTAACCAAGTTATGAACGATTTGATAAGAGGAAGGATTTACGGATACTAAAACTTTCAATCGCGTTTTTCTCGAAACGACTTTTCTCGACCTGGCCGGTATCGTAACCCTAGCTATAATTGTTCGATTGCCAATTTTTAAAAAATCAACACTTCCGTACTCTCAGTAGCTATCATTGTAGGTAGCTGTTTTTTTTGTTTAGTATTTTTTAAGCCCCCGAAATAAGTAAAAATTTCGCCAAAACTACACTTTTTTAACACCTACATTTCTGATTTTTTTTTCGAAAAACGGCCACCTACATCGAGAACTACAATTATATAAATTATGCAACGTTTTCGTTTATATTTTTCAGATCAACCATTGCCAAGGTATCGATACGGCTCTTAGGAGATTTTTTATACCGAGGTTCTATTAAACCTCGATAAGGTTGATTTTTAATTTTTTTAAATAAAAATTCATACGAAATAAGTTCAATGTATGCTTAATTCCAAATACAAAGCAAAAAAACCAGCAGACAATAAAATGGGGAGAATCGACATATTTTCTGCCCGTCACAGTGGCACAACAATACTCGGGTCTCGCGACGACGTATTCGAGTGATTTTGATCGATGTTTATTTTTTCTTGAAACTTTGATTTGCGTACCCTAATCTCTCCGTAGTCCGGTGATTCGCGAAAATTCGTAAAACCGCCAGTGACGTTATCCGATCGATCAACAAGACTGTACATCGCGACTCAAACTTTCGATCGTCAATTTGAGGAAAAGAATGGAAAATAAAAATAGTCCCTCTATTTTATCGATACCCTTGGTTTCTCGTTTCTGATTTCGTTTCGCGAATTATCTCTAATGATTCGAATTGTTGATATTCTCAACAGGATCGTCCGAAGATTCGTTGATAAATTTACGAATCCTTCGAGCCCACCGTTTTATTTATTTTTATTTTAATTTTCTCGGCTTTTGTAGAATAAATTTCATTACGAAAGTGGGGCTTTTCGTTCGAGACGCGTTCGATCGTTGTCCCGACGAAACCTCGTGCGTCGTCAAATAACCCTTAACAAATTGATAATAGCGCAGAGCTCGCGATTGGCGCAAGATCGAACGAATAAAAATTGTGTCCTCGCTCCCCTTTTTCCCCTTTTCCTCTCGGATTTTTTTGCAAATGCATATATGACATATATATGTTCTCCGTTTTCGTAATTCCTCCTCCATTTCGCGATTTCGATGGATTTCGTCTCTCACGTCCATTCTGACATATGCAGGGTGTCCCGATTCGATTTTCTCGCAGGCTTCGAACGTTTTCTTTCCCTCTTACGATCCTCAAATGAGGCGAAAAAAATAGTACATTGAAAAAAATTCGTTGTACGATGCACACGTATTTTTTTTTTGTTTTTGGAAAATTCGTATTCAAAATATGAAGAAATTTCTTTGATTTCAGCGTCAACTTGTAAAAGTTTCAATTTTTTTGCGACTTTCGAATCGTGACCCCCTGTATTTACGCATATATATACTACGTGTATACAGAAACTGTGCATAAGTATATACACGCGATGAAGAGATGTAAAAATGGACCGCGTATTTGTGAATTTCGTTTAGCAAACGACGGCTTCCGATATGGGATTTTCGGTAATGTGTATGGTCGCGGTGGGCCAGTCGATTTTCTTGCTGCAGATGTGATTTAGGCCCTCGAGCGATGCTAGCCGGTAATCGGCCATTTTTAACGGCGAGAGCGGAGCAACTGCAAGGAAAATCAACGAAATTTTTCGTTTAGTCGCTTTTTTTATTCTTATACTATTTCATTTTTTTTTCGTCTAATTATTTTTTTTTCACTATACATCGTCGAAGCACATTCGCGGCGCTTTAACATCGGCATTCAACGTATCTTTGAATACTGCACACATATGTACGTGTGCACGTATGCACGTACGTCTCTGACCCACAGGCGCACACACACGCGTATCAGCGCACAATAAAAATTGAAAAAAAATCTCTGCCGCGCGAAATCTTTCGAATCCGGGCGCGAGCGAAAAAAAAATAAAAACAAAAAATTTAAATGATAAACAAATACACGTAAGCAAGCGCACATGCAAATTAAAATGAGAATCATGTGTAAGTGTTTTGTTGTGTACGCCATACATAATTAATTATCTTTTTTTATTCATAATACAAGTTACAGAGAATCGACGGCAAATTAAAAAAAAATATATGTGAGGATTGATAAGGTCTAATCTACTGTAGATTCGGTGCAGTTATTATTTTTTTTTTCGAAGGAGTATTTTTCCTGTATTTTTGTTTTTTTTCTGGTCCTACCACAATCGAGAGCTGAGGTCTGAGCTATGAGGAAAAAAAAGTCAGTTTCGTTTCTACGGACATAAATGTCACTGTACTCCGGGAGGACACGCAGGAGGTTGGGTCTATCCGATGAAAATGAACAAAATTGTTGCCTCGAATGCGGCAAATTTCAACGAGGGTAGTTATAATGTGACGATCGTAATATCGCTTTATATGGAGTCTCTTGATTGGAATTGGTCGCACTCCCAATTACGCGACGTATCGACGAGCGGGGCAGCGTCTCGTACGCGAAACTCGGTCGATAAGGCAGGACGCGGGGGTGATAATTTTTTTTTGTTCCAATTCACGAGGATCTGAATTTGTTTACAGAATTACCGGGCATTCGGACCGATTGATTTTCCAGCGATTAGCGTGAGATTAGTGGAGGCAAGAATAACGTGCTGAGGCTTTTCTTTCTCTTTTTTTTTTTTAATGAAGATCGAACGATTGAGGATGTAATTGTCGCACACGATGGGAAAAGTCGTACATCTGTGGATTATAATTTTGATGGAGTTTTACTATATATGTCATTCAATTTTTTTAAATGGATTTTTACTTAATTTTAACTGAATTTTTACTACGCATGTTTTGATTAATTTGTTAAACTGCTGTGTTTGTTGATCGAACTATATGAACAAATAGTGATTGGTACTCAAGAAAATAAACAATGTAATGAAAATAGATACCTCGTGCTTCATTAAAATAATCCAAGAATACGTTTCGAGTTCATTTTCTCTAGTGGAATGTCTAAAAGCATGGATTTTTCGTTTTTGTTGCCCAAAATATTGCAAATATATTTTTATATTTTATTGAAATTATACATGGAACACCACTCTGACTAGTAAAAAAAATCTAGTTTTTGCATTTTATCTGCAGTCAAGAATATGTGACAAAAAAATTCAAGTGAAAATATTGAAAATTGCACGAGTTACGGACGATTTAGTGAGAGCAGGTGGCGCAACGATTTACCATACTGAAACTTTCGATCGCGTTTTTTTCGACACGACTTCTCTCGACCTGACCGAAAACACAACTTTGGCTATAAGTGTCCAATTTTCAATTTAAAAAACCAAAATTTTCGTAATTACAGTAGCCACCGTTGAGCATAGTTTTTTATTGTTGTTGTTGAAATTTCGTACTTTTTAAGCCCCCAAATGTGAGCAAAAGCTCTGCCAAAATGTCACTCTTTTTTAACACTCGCTATTTTGTGAATTTTTTATTTTCGACTACATTTATATAGATTTTGAAACTTTTTATTTTTATTTTTTTGACCAACCATTGTCGAGATCCAGCCGTTAAACCACAATTTGGATAAAAGCTCTATTATAAGTATAATTTCGTGTACTTATTTCGTGTATATTTTTATGAAAAAAAAATATACACGAAATAAGTTCAGTGTATGCTTAATAACATACCTTTTTCCAAATCCCAAATAAATAATCATGTAGAAAAAAAATGGGAAAAACGACTTTTTTCGTCCTGTCACAATAGTGCCCTCCCTTAGTTCATCCGTAAAAACAAATTGCAGAGACGATAAAGAAATCGAAAAGAAAAAAATACCATGTCACAACTCACAACAAACCATTAGATTTCTATGCCGTTTATTACTTTTTTTCCCAATAAAACTCAGTATTTTCATACCAAAACGATTTTGGTTACCAAAATCATAAAAAATGTCCATAAAAAATTCGCTAAAAATCCGAAGATAGGTTTAAAAAAAAATGTACGACTTTTTTGGCCCGTACGACTCGTCCATTCTCAATGCGACGATACGAAAATTGTTATTTCGTTAGAACCGTGAGAGGTACAAATACAAATGTCTCGTAAAAAAATTTTTTATTTCGACTTACTTAATACTTAGAGGACTTTGGCCTTACAATTTGACCAACAGCGGGTTCGACTCCTTGCTGCCCTCAATTCCTAATTACAATTACCTTCGGGTGTTGTCGACGTCAGGGTCTTCCGCGGGGATCTCACCACTAAAACGCATAAGAAAATAAAAAACCTTTTTGTTTTCTCCAACTAAAAAAATTACGCAAGGACGAAAGGATGAATGACAAGTGTGTGAATGCAGGTGCGATATTACGACGCCACTGGCAAATTCAGAAGCATTTTGCGGTGATGTGTTTTTTTTTCTTCTTTCTCGCAGTCTACAGAGGGAACGATGATTTTGAAGACATTCGACTTCGAGGACCATCCTCACAGCAGTCGATCCTCCCCATACTCAACCCTCAACCCCTGTGTCTTCAAAATCACCTTCAGATTGATCCAAGCATTTTTCACAGTGGCCATTTCAATGTCCCCGGTATACGAAATTATCTGTAACGCTATCGTCACTTTTTGCGAGAAAACTCGACAGCCGCGGGTGATTACGAGTGTAAACTCCAAAAGTTGCAACGACCAAAGAAACGAACAAGCAAAACTTTATAGCCAAAAAGCCAAAAGAAAAATAAGGTTAAAAAAAATGAGTGAAGAAAATCTACGATCTTGTCTTCTTGCTGTGATTACTTGAAGTATACGTACCACTCGATCGATCCGAGACGCGTGGGAAATAAAGGCGCAAGTCGGTGAACAAGTAATTTTTTCTTATATTTCCTCTTCACTTAGAGAATAAAAATGGGTTACAGTGAGCTTAGGATACGATCATTCGATTCTTTTTTTTTTATTCTTATGTGTCAGTGAGTGCTGTTTCCTCTCTCTCCCCCTCTCTCGCTCTCTACGTTCTCTTCTCGTCTTTCCTCTCATCTCTGTGATTCCGTTATTTATTCGTCTACTATGAGCGATAATTGGCCGCTTGACGAAAACAAAATTGTCAAACACACATGGTCGTCGATAATGCAACGGGGCTGGATTTCGATTCCAAAGCGAGCCACGAAATAAAAAACAAACATTATTTTACAAAACGAAATAACAGATTTCCTTTTCAACCCAATATTCCAAAATATATATTTCTTGTGTGTATTTTTTTTTCAATTTGCGATAAGGGCGCAAATTTGCACCCCTGGAAGGCGGAAGTCCAACCCCATGGGATGTGATGTATAAAGCGATGTCGTAGAGGAATAAAAAAAATGATCGGCCACAGCGATGAGCATGACTGTCGGAATGATTAAGTAGCAGTAAAGACGCAGCGAATTATGACAATACGTAACGTTAGTCCGTGATAACGATGTGAGGCTTTAATGGAGAAATAAAAAAAAAATTGATGAAGAAGAAGAATGACGATGATCGGATGATAGGAACAGTTGAACGCAGCACAAGTACAGCACGCGACATTAGCATAATCATCTATTCGTATTCGTTAATTGTTAAGGATCGTAAGACTCTGCTGAACGATCAGGGGGAAGGCTAAGCCTCGAATTAGCGACATCGTCGACGCAAATGACAACTACGCGTATACTCTAAAAAGCCCAACGAAAAATCGTCTGTCACAATTATTCGCGGAGTACAAAAAAGTTTCGTTCACTTGTCAAAAGTACACGCATTTTCCACGAGTCTCGCAAAGCACCTATTTGCTTTTATCGAAAAATACTGCAATGTTCGAATTCAAAATTTCGGGATTGTGAAAAT
This sequence comes from Ophion costatus, assembly GCA_951751655.1. Taxonomy (NCBI): domain Eukaryota; kingdom Metazoa; phylum Arthropoda; class Insecta; order Hymenoptera; family Ichneumonidae; genus Ophion; species Ophion costatus. Next base: position 35,429,898 of record OX632363.1, read on the forward strand.
AAAAATCTATAAAATTTCCCAATTCGTGCAGCGATGTGCATTTATCGAAAAATACTGCAATGTTCGAATTCAAAATTTCGGGATTGTGAAAATAAAAATCTATAAAATTTCCCAATTTGTGCAATCGACGTTCTACACGTATCAATTTCCCTCATTTTTTCATTTCTACTTTTATTATTGTCGAAAATCTTTTTTCGCGTCTACATTCGATCCTTATCAGAGGTGACAACGGGAAAACGCTATAAAAGATTTTGGAAAATAATAAAATTAGAGATAAACGAAGTGGTAAAAAACGATTGAGGACTTTCGTATTCTTGATACGTCGAAATATTGGCGCGATTGAAAGAAAAATACTTGTAGAACTGCAATTTTCAAAATTTTGAATAAAACTTGCTTTTAAATTATTATAATCCCTGTGAGGAATATTTTTCCGATCGAGTGGATGGTGACTTTGCCCTTGCATTTTTCACAACCTCGCAATGTTTTTCAAAAAAGAAAATTTGCTCGTTCTCATGAGGTTCGTGTAAAATGATCGTGTTTCTTTTTTCCACTGCAACCTCGCGACAATTGAACGCCGAAGGAAAAATGGAGACGGCTCATGTAGCATTTTTGAGTTCGCAGTGACTCTCGCCGAAATTTAGTCTCGTAAATGTACAAGGGAGAATTATGGGACGGAATAAAAAAAAAGAAAGGTAAACTAAATATGGTGAGGGAAAGCTTTTGAAAGTGTGTTTGTTTACGGTGGTTTGGTGCGGGTGTGTTTCTGTGACCAAAAAGCCAAACAGAATAACGAACGCGATCTAACATAACCATATCGATGCTACTTTTCCATGATGTTGAAGTTTGCATCGTTGGAGTGCAGGAAAAATTCATTCTTTTTCAATGTTATTTTGTTTATTAAAATTTGTATGGCCAATTGAGGCTGGGCACCACTGTGGGGGCTTAAATTGTCGATTTTTTTCGCATTTTCTCAAAGTATCCATAGTCAAGACAATGTGAAAAAAATTACAAGTTAAAATATTAAAAATTGACCAAATCACCGGCGATTTAGTGAGACCAGATAACGCAACGATTTACGTATAGCAAAACTTTTAATCGCGTTTTTCTCCAAACGACTTTTCTCGACCTGCCCGGAATCATAACTCCAGCTATAATTGTCCGATCTCCATAAAAAAAAAAAAGAAAATTTCCGTAATTGCAGTAGCTATCATTCTACGTAGCCTTTTTTTGAAATTTAGTATTTTGTGAGGCTCTGAAGGCTCTCTTTAAGGTTACCGATCCAGCCATTGTGCCATATTTTTTTGCCTCGATACCGTTGTTAATTTTAAATCTTTTGGAATAAAAGTTTTCACCAAACGAGTTCAATGTACGCTTAATAACATACTTCTTTTTTACAAATTGCAAATAAATAGACTAGTAGACGAAAAAAATAAATCGGAAAAACGACCTTTTCCAGCCCGTCACAGTGGTGTCCCTTAAGACCATCAAAATCACGCAGACATTTTTACGATTTTTTATTAAAGATTCACTACCTGAATTTGTCAAAAAAGGGCTTTTCGATAATGATAAAAATTAAGCAAATAAAAAATGAGTATTTATCGTTGCCTTCCAACGATGCAAACGTCAGCGTCGTATTTTTCTTTTCTTTTTTCGTATGCTGCCACTTCCGATCGTGACGAATTTTTGTGTTTTTTTTTTCTTTTTTTTCCTTTACCCACATATATCGCGACGATTACTCGATTTCCACGTTTACGCGTAATAATTACTGTCGACGAGAGTATATATATATATATATATATATATATATATATATATATATATATATATATATATATAATTCGAAAGTCTATGCGGGCACATCGAACTGGATCGATCGGTCATTCGATTTTCAACTACCATTTTTCGTTTGTTTCTTCGCCGCTACGTGCGAGCTAAGAACTGGTAATATTCTCGTCGTTCGCGCGCGACAAGCATACATATGAGACTAACGATCAATAATGAGGATACTACAGCTTTTTGCCCTTCTCTCTCTGTGCTTTTTTTTCTTCGTTGTCGCAACGCTCGTCTTTAGACTGCACCGTATTTCTCGTTCGAAAGCTCTCGTACCGTAACGAATTTCAATTATTTCCACTTTACATCATTTTTATTCGATTCGCTGCTTCCGCTTTTTCTTTCACTTCGGTTCAACAAGCAAATAACGTCATCGTAAACTCTGCAATACAGTGTCGTCTAAAATTTCTATACGAGGGCATTTCTTTTTCAATCCCTATTTTTACCTTTTTCCGATTAGGCCAATGCTTTTGTTCTCAATTTTGAATAAAATTAATACAAACTACGTTTAGATTTTATTTTCTTTTCTTCAACCGATAGAGATTCAAGCAAACTTAACACTAAAATTCATAACCGATTTTTTTTTCTTCTCTTCTCCCTCTCATCGTTTCGCTCTCGTTGATTTCGTAATTAAAATTTTTTATCACGCGCGGGGCGGCGCCTGGTCGTTTGCGAAAAATAATGAAAAAAACATCGGTCGATTACGAATGGATTTTTCGTCGGTCGCCATTTGTTTTTTCACTCATTTCGCTTGGATCGGACGCGACACGCACCCCGCAAAATTATTAAAGCCACGCCGAAACGCGCATCCTATTATTGTTTCGTTTCCTCTTTTCGTTTAAATACATATCTCGAATTTTGTGGTTTTTTTCGTTTGTTCTCTTTTCTCTCTTAAGTCAATTTTGTTGTTCGCGGTGACTCGAGTATCATCGAGCGATATCGAGTGATATCGTATGAGTGGGATTACGACGACGCTCACTTACCATATCCTTCACCCTGAAGAAAGAGTCGGAAAGCTTCGCTCACTTTTCCCGGCTGTTCTTCCAATACCATACCGCAGTCGGATATCTACGTGTGAACACACGAAAAACGAAAAATTAATGGAATCATCCATCGAATAAAAGATCGCCCGAAAGGTGAAAACAGATATTTTATCCGATGAAATATTTGCCGATCAAAGCTATGGAAAAGTTCGACAAATGTGGAAGAACGGGAAAAATATATCCATAAATCGATTTCATTGAGCACAGCCGAAAATAATATATGAAATCTGACGATGTATTGCGACTTTCTATTCTCATGAAAATCGGAGCAGTTTTTAAATAAAATTTCTCAACTTATTTGTGGCAACTTTTATTTCATCGCAGATCAAAATCCTTGGGTTTTTTAAGTTAAAAAACTTTTATTTGCTTTTTTTATTGCAATTCAAAAAGGCAACTGCACCGTCCATATTTAGCCAATTTTTTTGCTATTTTTTATATTTCGCTAATAAGGAATATATATAGTCCTTTAGAAATATATATATTCCTAATATAAAATATTAGATCCTAATATTAGAGAATATAAAATATTAAATCCATTTATAAAATATATATATTTTTTGAATTCAAAAGAAATATATATATTCCTTTAGGAATATATATATATATATATATATATCGATCCTTTATCGAAATCTAAAGATAAATCAAAAAATTCAAAAGTTGATATTTCGCTATATTTTGAATAATATCTTATATATCTATATTTCATATTAGATGTTAAAATTATTAAAATATAACAATTACATTACTGATTCAATATTAATGATCACCTTTATTTTCATATTAAATTTATATTCATATTTAAAACTGTATCGTTGGATAAATCATGGAAAATCATGTAAATATAAAAATTAGATTAAATTATATGAAATATTAAAATTGAATTTTACATCTACTATCAGATATAGATATATCAGATATATGAGGTATATAAGATTATTCAGAATCAGCTAAATTAGAGATCTTAATTTTGTTCCCCAGTGACGTAAAAAAATGCATGCATATTCTTACATGCGTATATATTTGTTTATACACTCATATATATATATATATCGAATCATGGTAGTTATACATATATATATATATATATATATAACTACCATGATTCAACTTTATTTCGGACGCAATCGTGAGTATCCGAAGGTAAATTGGCTCCAATTGTTACCTTCATCCAAGAGCTATTGGTGGGATCGAGGCGTCCATTGAGTGTAACAGTATCATCGACGTGGGGACTCAACGATCCAGTTATATTGATGACCGGAACTCCAAGAGTCGAGCCGTCCTTCTTGCGCGTCGGATCCAATTCCCGCGCGATATTGAGATCAGTGCGGCGCACGTAGCTGTCGATGAAGAGGGCCAGATTCGTCGGATTTACGCGACGCTCGAAGTAATTCGTGTAGACCTGTACGAGATCGTGATTTCTCTCCAAAGTTCCCTGAAAATATCAACGATAATGCAATAGCGTTCAGTTGTGACTGAGCCGGAAAATAATTGACCAATCCAACCCAAATAATTTCAATGACGATTTCAAGTAAAACTGCGTCGAAAATATTAAGGGGGATATACCTTTAGGCGAGGAAAAAATTTGCTGATTTTATGATTTTTTTTTTATCATTTTTTAGACTTAAGGTATTTTAATATTAATTTTGGCTGGTACATGGTATTTTTTTGATGAATCTTTAAAGACGGTGGAGGTATGACACGAGATTCTAAACTGCGTTTTCGAAACTGGCATGGCGTATAGCTAAAAAACTAATCGACCGATTCTGATGATATTTGGTATAAATATTTCTTACCTCATTGTCTAATACATGAGCCTAAATGTTTTTGAAAATAAAAAGAAATCAATCTTTTTGTTTCAAAGCGTACCATTTCATCGGTTTTCAACATTTCTCACTTTTTCGTGGTTCATATTCTGTGTATAAAGTGTTAATGAGAGAAAAATCTTTGTCGGTATTTTTCAGATCAATCTGGCCGACGCTACATTTCACGCCGTTTGACAATATTCGCCGCAACCCATTTAGAAGACCGTGACATATCGCCGCCATTTTTAAAGATGAATTAAATAAATACCATGTAACAGCTAAAAGTAGTAATAGGAGATACCCTAAGTCTCAAAAAATGGTGAAGAAATTTTTCCATTTAAAAATAATTATGAAAATCAGCAATTCTTTCCTTGCTTAAAGGTATCTCCCCCCTAAGGAATCACAGTGGACAATGATAAAAAGTATGGCACGATATTCGACGATGCGTCAATATTGACGAATAGTATCAAAATTTGGAAAAAGTTCGCAACGCTAGCTACAAACGATATTTTGAGTTTGAACTCAGGAAAAAAATCTATAGGGTAAACCGACCAGTGTATGGACAAAAACTGATTTATATTGTAAAATAAGTAAATATTAATTGTTTATCAAAACTCAAATCACGATAATTAAGCGAAAAAAATTGCAGGTTTGTTATACCGATTTCTCAGTTTAATATCGTATTTTGCACTTGCATTTGGAACTTGCACACCGCGCAACTTGCAAGGCGAAAACAATGGTTCTGACAAGTTTTGAGGATAAGTATTACTTTCATTACTTGAGATAGAATCAATCGTGGATTTTTTGTAAATATTCAAAATAATTTCGTAACAATACGTGAGAATTAGATATGTTTATTCACTGGTGCTGTATTCTAACCTCTTTCCAGTGGATGAACATATTTCCTCTCTTCTGATCATTCACAAACCAGAGTAAAAAATTTAGCTCATCTGCTGAATATTGCAAAATGAATACCGTTAAGAGATGACAATCTACACTGGATTAAATATTCTCATAAAATCGTTTCACTCGTTTTTTAATTTTGACAAAATTTTCGATTTTTTCGTCTGAGCGAACTTTGGTAGCTCTTTGAGAATGTCCCGTTAAGATGCAAAAAAGCTTTGTGTACTTTCTACCAAATCATGATGACAAATACAATACTCATATGTATAGAAATATTATAATTTTTCCGCAACACAGTGATCTCCAAATCGAGCATTTAATGAAAATAAATACTAACTCATTATGTTTCACAGCGTTCATCTACACTGCACGTCCATTTACACTCCATTACGATCATTCACTGGCACTTTCCTCTACTTGTTTATTACCATACCTCTACTTATACCATTCCTCTACTTATCTATTAATTCCTTCAATATCATTTGCCGCGATTATTTCGAATATTTTTTCCTCCATCAGCATAATATTTTTCATTAGCTATAGCGATTGAAAAATGTATGCTTATGATATTTTCAATTTACGTTCCATCGAAATGCTACAGTGTCGTTATTCGTCCATTCGCGGTCTTGAGGTTTGCATCGTTGGAACGCAACGATTCTTATATTTTTATTTCCTCATTTTTATTATTCTCCAAAGTAATCGAAATTGGAGTAATTCTTTAGATTTAGACTTTTCCGAAAAATGGGTTTGTTTGGGTTTTGTTTAGGTCGAACCCAAACAAACAAACAAATTCATTTTTCGGAAAAGTCACGTGTCTAAAAAATTACCTATTATTAAAATTATAAAAAATAATAATAATAAAAATTATGAATAGGAAATAAAAATACAAAAAACAATTTTCGTTTGCTTATTTTCTCTGTTTTGTAAAATGATAAAAATAAGTTCTAAAATAAGGTCTGAGGATGAAAAATGTCGTTTTAGCCTATCGATTCATAATTGTGAAAATAAATCTACAAACGAGTGGCTCACCCTGCCAAAATGATGCCACATCAAGTAGTCGAGGACGCCCTGAGTCATGCCCTGGGATCTCAGATGACGTACGTTCAATTTTTGATAGCCCCACTCGATCCATCCGGCCTGCGTCGAGACGCAATTAATCAGGCACAACGCGTTCACCTTTTCCGGATGAGCGAGGGAGAATCGCGCGAGGATGTTGGCACCGGCGCCCACGCCGAAGCCAATAACCGTCTTGAGGCCAAAGTGCCCGAGCACGAAGAGCAATTGTTCCGACAGTTCGTCCATCGACGGATAAATGTAGCTGAAAAATCGTCGCAGATCGAGGCCTCGTTATCTTTCCATTAATTTACGAGCATCTCTTGCTCGAACGCATCCACTAAATATATGTCTTTCGCGTCTTCGCACAATGGTAAAAACAATTCGAAAAAAAAAAAAAATAATGAAAAAATACGTCCCGGCAATTACGAGGGGGCTTTCATCGATCTCTCCGTTGAGCCAAAACGAGCACTGTGACAAGTGTGGAGAGATAAACATGCAAATCTGCAATGCGGTTCGAATTATTTTACGAGTTCGGGGTTTGGCCCGATGGAAGTATTATGTACCGATACAGGCAGACAATTAACCCGTGCACTCGACAGAGTAAATTCGTTTTAGGGAAATTAAGTTTTTTTTATCCTCTGATTCCCCAATATATTCGCCTAGTGATATATATATATATATGTCATTCATTCTCTGCCGCTTCTTCTTCATTCGATATTTTCTATCCCTTTTTCATGGAAATCGAACAACCCGCAATTATTTTTTATACGTTTACTTTTTCAATATATTTAGCTATATTTTTATGAAATATGAAGTTAAAAAGAAATCGATAATAGTCATAATAATAATAAGAATCATGCTAAGAAATCAAGCATCAATAAACGACATAATAATAATAATCATTATTCTCACGGCTATTATTGAATCTTGATTTTTTTCTTCATTTTATACTTCAATAATAATATAGCTAAATATATTGTAAAAGTATTCATATACTAATATTATTAGTATAATAACAATAATAATCTTATTTTTGAAATAATTATAGGAATATTATTATGATTACAACAATTTCATAATTACTTAATTCTTTGTCAATTAATATATAGAATTCTTGATAAAAATCTTATATTTGATTCTTAATTAAATTCTTAAATTTGTTTCTTAATTATCACCATAATTATTGTTATTGTTGCTATTGAAATTATTGTTATTATTGTTATTATTATTATGATTATTATCAGTTCTCAATAATAATATAACCATTAATTAATTCTAAGTCAATTAACATATAGAATTTTATATGGAGTTATTATTATCGTTGTTATCATTGGTATTGATAAAAAGCGTAAAAAGGCGAGCACTCACTCCTCCGGTAGCGTCGGAGCTCCTTCCTCCTGTCCGGGTGCATTCACGTGATAAACGCAAAAGTTTTCGAGTAAAACGCGCATATCGATGTAATTGAAGAACGCCTGGAAGCTCGAAATGTCTAGAATTTGAGAAAAAGAAAAATTATTTCAAGTACATTCCAATGACGCAAACTTCGAGATCATTGAGGGATGGTCGTCCTCGATCTTTTGGCACCATGCATTTGTAAATTTGTCGAAGTCGTTTTGTGAGATAATTAGTTGACTCGTCGATCGCTCGGAGGACACCTATATATAAAACTTTAAATTCATCCCTGACTCTCGGACAATATTGTCCGAGAGTCAGGGATGAATTTAAAGTTGGCCGTGTCACGTCGAAACCCCTACGGGAGGCGAACAACTTGAGCGTATCAGGGTCGTTGGATAAACGCCAAATTTTCATCGTCGGGTGGTCTTTAATTCCCTGATGGTCACGTGTGCTTCAGCTCCGCTCCGCCCGATCGAAACTTTGCGGGTCGTTCGTTTTGACAATGGAAAAATGGTTCTGGTTTGTTGCAATAATCGATTGATTGAAACGTATACGTATGCAATTGTGCACATGGGGCAATCCGGTGCATCGCGAAATAATTGGAGACATTCGATTCGTTGCTTCATAAAAAAAATCGGATTTTTTGTTTCATAAAAAAATCGGATTCTTTGTTTCATAAAAAATGCTATTTTTGGTTTAATTTTTAACGAATCCGATGTTTTATTTCATTAAAAAATACGTTTTTCAATTTCATTAAAAAATACGTTTTTTAATTTCATTAAAAAATACGTTTTTTAATTTCATTAAAAAAATACGTTTTTTTATTTCATTAAAAAAATACGATTTTTTGTGTCATTAAAAAAATAAGATTTTTTGTTTCATTAAAAAATACAATTTTTTATTTCATTAAAAAAATACGTTTTTTTAATTTCATTTAAAAAATACGATTTTTTGTTTCATTAAAAAAAAACGATTTTTCATTCAATAAAAAAATACGATTTTGTATAATAATTTCCTACAAAAATATATTCTTTATGTTTTTAGTGAAAGACTTTTCGTAATTGTTGATTCGTTTCTCCTCTGTCTTGATTGAAGAGTTTCATTATTCTTTTAAGAGCTGGTAAAAATGAATTACCCAACAACTCCTTTCGTGCCAATAAAGCAGCAGAGAATTTTCGATTCGTTATGCACAATTTATTTTTCGGGGACTTATTACTCACAGTTAAGGCCTAGATCGTGGTAAGTGAGAATGGCAGGTTTCGCACGATTTCCTTGCACGGCCACGAGCAAACTACCCTTGTCGGTCTCAACCCTTTCCTCCCGTACCGATCCGTCGTCCCTCGTGAGATATCTCAGCGCTGGAAACTGTAGCTGGATATTCTTCAGCTCGATATCGTCCATGCTGTCTGAAGGCATCGTGCTGCGTAACGAAGAGACGATGCATTCGTTAGACCGGAAGTATTTTTTTTTACTCCAATTATCCTATCACCGCTCTACATTTGTAACTCATGGTCAAACGATACAATCGAGAGAATATTGATCAAAGTTTCTGTACTCTTGGATTCGACAAGGAGACACGCGACTTGGGCTTCGACTTCGAGCTTTCTCCAGAATTCCTTTTTTCCCCTAATTGACACCGATTACAGTCGTGACAACGCAAATCGACGATCAACGAAAATTAATATTATAAGAACCGCGCGACTAGTCGTTAGACTTTTGTTGAGCCTTGGACGAACGCCACGCTCATGTGAGAATTGAAGTGCGTCAAAAAATTGAAAAGCACGGGGAAAAAAATGAATTACGCATATCGTGGTCGGTGGGAATCGATCCGCGAGACTCGGTCGTCCTTTTCAACATCCGCCCGATAAACCAACAATGAATTAATCTCGTATGAAGATAAATACGGGTTTCGCTTTTTTTTCCAATTATTATTCACCATCGAATTGCTGTTGTATTTGATTTAGTAATTCGAATGATTATATTGTATTTATTGTTATTAATTTGTTCACCTTATATATATCTATATTATTAGGTGAACAAATTAATGTTCGTCCCTGTTCTTCAATTTTGTTTTTGCTTGTTCACTTGAGAATTTATTTATAAAGCACAAGAAGGATGTGAATTAATAAACGATAAAGATATGAAAAAAAATATCAATAACGATTTCAAGAATAATATCCATTACTTTCGATATCCTTTTTTTTTCATTTCCAAAGATCCTTTCAATATCCAAAGATTTTTATCGATAAAATAGTTTCTTGTGCTTAATTAATAAGTTACTAAACACTACAAGCAATGATATCATATACATACATATATACATTCTTATATATATACATTTATTTTGGACGACAAAAGTTTAAAAAGTAACGATTTGAAGAATAATCTCTATAACTTCCAATATTCTTACAAATAATATAAACTATTGTATTGATCAAAATCTTTCTTGTGCTTTCATGAATAAGTTTGAAGCTTTACAAAAAAACTTTACAAAACTTTACAAAAATGTGTATATATAATGTGTGTATATATAATGTGTATGTGTATATATAATGTATTAGGTGGATAAATTAATTTCTCATTTTTTCTTGTTAACTGTAAAATCAATTCACAACTGTACAAGAAAGATTTAAATCAATAATCAATAAAGATTCAATGGAACAACATTTTTATCATTAAGAATTTTAAGAATAATCCCATTACTTTCGATCTTCTCCCAAACAATGGAAACTATTTCATTGATTGCAATCTTCCTTGTACCTTTACGGATAACTTTTAAACTTTGCCGAAAAACCTATTAATATGTACCTTTAATATATATTATTATCGCGACTTTTTTACGTTTTTACTATATTTTTACTGTTAATATTCCCTACGTTTAATTTTTTCATATTGCTCTTTCACTCTGCTACTATTTGCCTCCAGAACATCCCTAATTAACGTCAATGTTGCCTTTCCTTTTGAATTTTTTCTCAATCTAAATATCACGTTGATTTTTGGAACATGCACAGCAGCGCGTTCTCGCCTCTCACAACCGGTTTTGAGCTTGTAAAAGGAAGAAAAAAAGCACGCCTGAATTCAACCATCAACTGTGGTCGAGTCACCCACAATGGAGCTCCTCGAACTATCGCGCAACTTCGCGACTCGTGTGTGCTGTGTGTGAAGACGTGTACGGATTGCGCCTCTGAATAAACCGGGAAATCGAATAAAAGGGTGTGCGAATATGTGTGCTCGCGCCAGGGGACAGGAGTCGACCTCGTTTCGTTCCCAGCAAAATGCACCCTCGAGCCTTTGGCGAGGGTGGAAGGGGGAGAACCCTCCAAGAGTGTACAATGCATTCAGTATTTAAAGCGAAACGTCAACTTTCGCGTTGCGAGGTGCACTCGCTCACGATGACGTTCTGCTCGAAATAACCGCGATCGGTGATCGAATGCAAAATTTTCTTTTGACGAAGAACGAAAAAACAGGATCATTGTTAGCCTCGACCTCAATCTCTCGAAACCCTCGCGATAAAAAGAAGCTTTTTTCAACTGCACGAATTTCGATTTATTTTCCATTTCTTAGGACCTTTTCGGTCGCTTCTGGCTGAGAGGATAATCTAGGTTAGAATAAATTAAAATTTCACTCCAATAAAGTCGAATTTTTCATTTTTCTAGATTGTCAGTTCTGCAGTAAAAATAAATAAATGGCTGGGTAAAAAGGGCAAGTTTAACGGGTTATGCCTGGTTGTAACAATCGAAAACAGCTCATTTTTGGGGGTGGGGTCGAAACCGAATGGCCAAATATAGAATAAACTCAAAATTATATATCAATTAAATATCAATTATAAACTCAAAATAACGAAGGTTAAATTATTCGGAATTTTATCCTTCGTCCCATGACAAAATCGAATAACTATTACACCAAAGGATTATTTACTCGAGAGCTCATTTACTCGAGAACATGTATTCAGATGGTCTGCGTCATATAAATTTAGATTCGATCAATCTACAAAATTCGTATCTCCGAAATAGAAAAAAGTGAGTATCTAATATTGGTAATAGCATCTATAGCGAAAAGCCATAAATTGAAAATACAAATTTCGAATGTGTAGATTTTAGATACGCAAATGATCGATGGTCCGAAATATCGAATACCTAAATAGCGAACATGGGTGGACTGCTTTATCCGACTGACCACCAGCGCCATCTGCCAGCTTCATCCTGAAGTGCAAGTAACGTATTGCTCGATCATAGGTTTTCGCTATCTAGACCGATCGTCTTTTTGGCCTATCACTATTTTAACTGATCGACTCTTTGGCCCTTCGCTTTAATAAATTCGAAGCTGTAAACCATTATGAGATTTACGATTCGATGCTTTGTCGTCTCGAGTTGTTCGGTGTATTTATACCGGAATGTCGATACTATATCTCTTATTATTTTGTTAAATTTTATATTTATTTTCGCTATAAATCAATTTCGATATATTTGTATTCACAATCTTTTAAAACTATTTTACAGAATATCATAAGATTGATCTATCTATATCGGAACGTTCGTCATTAATGAATTCGAAATTTCGGTCCTTCTGAATATTGATTGATCGAATTTCCGATACCCACCCTAAAGACTGCTCTGTAATTTTTTGTGTAAAAACATTCAATTATAATCTATTCACAGTCGATGGCTGGGAAGCGCCTCTCAAAATAATATGTTCACGATCATTTCGGCAAAATATTAGTTCATCCCATGATTAAAGAATCTCCGGAACATCAAAATAAATAAAAATAGCCCGGGTTCAAAGTGAGGCTTGATTTTTGCAAAAAAATGAGTTTTTTCGTTCATCAAAATGAAAGGTTACACCGGAAAAAATCCTTTGAACGAATACTATATTTTTACATCTAGAAGATCTAAGCATTACAGAAAGATCGATCCAGTAGCTTTTTAGATATTCGGCTTACCGACTTTAAAAACGTACTTTCGACAAAAAAGCGTTTAAAGTTGCGAACGTTTAGGTTTCCGAGCATTTCGACGCGCGTCGACATAACAGCCTATAAATCTATCAATTATCATTCGATCACCTTGACGTTTACTGGAAACATTTATAAGATGATATACTCTTAAAATATATTGGTTTTGGAAAAAGTGATTTCTCGACTATTATAAGTAAATATAACCCATGAGGGAATTTCGTGACAATTAACAAAATATTACGGTTTGATTGAAATTTATACACTCAATTCTTTGTCATTTGCTGAATGTACGCTCCAAATTTAACATTGATTGTCTATACCGTTTCTATAAAATATATAATTGAAAAAAAAAACACTTTTCACCATAGAGAGCTGCCTACGCCCATCACTGAAATGCAGTTCTACGCATCAGAAAGGGTGAAAAACGGTTCAAAATGTTATGCAAAACCGTGAAATCAGTCAGTACATTATGACAAGTTTGCCATCAGTGCCATGATGTACTCCTTGCGTTATCTGATCATAAGAATCTCCCTATGATGAAAAGTATTTTCTCAATTGTAAATTTTATAAAAACGATGTAGACGATCGGTGTAAAATTGGGAGAGTGCATTCAGCATACGACAAAGAATTTACTATATAAATTTGCAGCAAATGGCAACATTTCGTCATTTGTCTCGAAACTCCTTAAGGCCGGAGCCTGAATTGGAAGGTCCAAAAAAAGTGTTCTTTTTCGCGAGTTTTTTTAGAAGAAAAAAAACATGTGAACATCTTTCCGTGTATATTTGAAATGAATAAAAAAAATGTTCAACATGAAACAATAAATGACTGCATATTTATCAGCTTATTCCATATGCGCCTTGCCACTGCATTGGTGGGCGTAATAGCAAAAATACGAAACGACCTATTGAATTAAACAAAAGTTTATTTTCTTCACTACGAAAATCTCTTCTAACTGAACTAAAAAAGTCGTTGCAAAAGTCTTTTTCAATCATTTTTATAGCACGTTAAAGAGTTTTTTAACACATTTTTTTTTAAACCTGAAAAAAGTTATAATGCCACGATTTTTTTCAGCTTTTTCTTAGTTCACTCAGAAGAAAAATATATGACAATTGAAAATTTTATTAAGTTTTTCGTTTCAGACAAGAATTACGAGCTGCATCTCTCCCGCTGCCTGAGGACTGCAGTGGCGAGACTTACGAGAAATAGGCTGATAAATCTGCAGTAATTTACAATTTCATGTTGAAGCATTTTTTTAATATATTTCAAATATACATGAAAAGATACCTTAATGTTCACAGGGTTCGCTTGTTGTTCTCCCTTTAAAAAAAAATCCCGTAAAAACGCTTTTTTTGACCTTCTAATCGAGGCTCCGCCCTTAAGTGTCAACATTCCTCTCTCGATGGCTCTTGAACTCGAATTTTTGAGACCCTGTGCGTGTTGGCGACGCGTGATTTTCTCACCCTTAGATTTCGGGATCACGACGATATGGCCTCTACAATGGAGCACGCGATCCATACAATCGTCAGGCATAAAAAAAGTCATTCCACAATGTCGTGACACATTTATAGAGTTTTCGAATGAGGGTATAGCGTGTCGGGGTGTCGCTCGACAGGGGCTTTCCGGAGGTTAACGTTCCCCGGAAGTGAATACGGACGTTTTCCTTCGAGCTTCCCTTGGACCGAGACTTTACGAGGCTCCGCGAATCATAAAGTTCACAGCCAATTCGTGTTTCTCGTTCCGGGGGAGGCTGGCTGGATCACGAGGGTATCGAGTCTTTACTACCCACAATTTGTCCGAGTACACTTCGATAATTTCGGAAATCCTCGAGTGCATCCTCGTGAATGTAATTGGCCGGGAGAATCTTCGATGGTGACTTTATTTCCGTCGTTTCGAAGACTTTTACGTCGCTTTCTCCCGTCTGGGCCTCGTGAAACGAACGAGTTTGTGTGTTGGCGAGGGATTAAAAAAATCGATCGTGGGAAACGCGGCCAAATTGTGTCCGTTCTCGCGTGCGTATTTGCGATGAGTGTATAATTTGACCGCTGGTTCGCGGCCGGTGAGAGTTCTCTTGGTAATCACGGGGGGTGGGGGGGGGGGGGGGGTAGAAACGCGCGAAACCCTGAAATTAAGTGTACTCGGATATTGTGCGCGCGGATCGCACGATTTCGCCTGTGGATCATTTGTTCGGTGGAGAGATCGCGGGAGAGCGATGCTGTATTTTTATTTTTTTTTGTCCCGTCACCTTTTCGTTGCCATGAAAACCGCGCGACTGAAAAAAGCAACCGAAAATGCACTTTCTGCGCGTTTTTACAATTTAATTCGAAGAGAGATTGAAAAAAACGAATTATTAGGGGAGAATTGAAAAGTATGGGCAAAAAGAACTTCCGATAACTCGATTGCAACTTTGGTGAACTAAAAAAATATTTCGAAAAATAGACCAAAAAATATACCAATACATATTTCGAAAGAATTTTGATAATTCAACATTTCCCATGAAAATAATCCAAAAATCAACAATATAATATGTGAAAATATTTCGTAATGAAAAATATTTCAATTAGATTATCAAATGATTTTTTTAATTGCAAACATCGTGTGCGGTTTTTAAAGCGAAGTTTTTTTCGTTTTTTTTCTCAACAATTAACATCGATACAGCAATTTGAAATTGTTGTTCTGTTCGGCTCGACAAAAACGCGTCGGGAATATCCGAAGTTACGCGAGCGCTCTGTGACGTCACCATTTGAAAGCTGACATACGAACTACTTGTGTAAGATGAGTGTTCTGTCTACGATGGCAACGACAAAATCGTATAGGACTTGTTTTGTTCCTTTTTGTGTAAATACAATAAAAAGGACCCCTAAGAAGGTACTTGTGAATGTGAAACAAGACTTACAACTTCGAAATCTGTGGTTCGATGCAGGACGCCGTATCACCAGGAAATTATCGTCTACTTAATTTTGCTGCTAAGACCATATCGATAAAAGTGTAAACCTGTTATGACATAAACTGAAGTGAAATATTTTACTTATTTACGTCTTTCTCAATATGCTTTTGAACTGACACAATTTATCAAGCGTCTCCTAACCTAGAATTTCCTAACCTAAAATCACTGCTCAGAAACGTCACCATAAAAATATCCACGGCTGGTGAATTACTCGAATTTGCTTTCACAAATTCACTTTCACACGTAATTTCGATGTAAACATTGTCGACATTACGATATGTAAAAAATATTTAGTGATAAAAGAATATTCCAATTAAAAAATAGTCCGAAAAACATTTTGAAGGAATTTTTATAAGTAATTTATAATTTTTCAGTAAACAATTACTATAGAGTACTGCAAAAATAATCCACTAAATAAAAATAAACAATATCACATGTAAAAAATATGCCCATAAATATTTGGACGGTATTTTTAAAAATACTTCATAATTTTCCACAATTACCAGGAAATAATCCAATAAATATAAATCAGCAACAAAATGTCTCAAAAATATTTCAATAAGATATTTCAAATGATATTCATGCCGATCAATAAATCAAAATTTGCTACTAGACGTTCCTGTTTTCTGTAGAACCAAAAAAACTCTAAAAAATCAGAAACGCTTTTTCTTCGTTATATCACAATTATCTGAAACAGGAATTATCGTACCACGTCTAGATTCTTCCAAATAACTCCATTACCTCATCCGCCTCCTTTCACTTCTTGCTTCGGAAATGGTTAATTATTTAACCTAACTTTGAAAAATTATCCATTTGCCACTCCAACAAATGTTTCATCTACTTATGAACTATTATAAAGCTTTCAACTAAAATGATCACCTTGTCGTTTTTTTTATTTCCTCATCCGCATTGTTCATTTCTCACTTGAGAGAGGGTAATTTCTTTTGGGAATTCCGGAAAGACGTAACGAAAATCTATAGTTGGTTATGCATACATATATCCCGTAAAAATGATGTCTAGCTTACATAAATACTTCTATACATTTATGTACCAGTCGTCACTTTCTACGGTATTGATCTGTAGGCCACGCCCTAGCTAAAGTGACTTAGGTTACGACTCTTATCTCGATGAAAATTATACGAAGTTCCCATTGAATTTCCTACTCATCGTAACAAAATTAATTGGAACTTTATTACTAATTATTCAACAAAATTGTGTACACTTTGGACGAACACACGTAAACATATGTCAAATATTGAATATAAATTATTTGAGGGCTTTGACCTAGTTGAAATTTTTGAAAATATCGGTTTTTGAGTTCCGACGAATTATTAAAGTACGCCATTTAAAAATATATTATATTATTTATAAATATAACATTATATAATTTTCTGTGAGAATTGCAATCAGAAACTTAATCAATTCAATCTTCAAAGAGTTATGAGTGTTTATAGGTAGGTTCCGCGAACCGGCGCATTTTAAACACGTTTTTCTGAAAATGACTTTTTTTAAAATCCGCAACTAAAATATCGGAAAAATCACTGCACCGATCAACTGCAAATTTTGAAAGCTTCTTTTACCTATTAAAAAGCCGTGCTTGAACGAAATTTTTCTTTTCGAGGTTTAATTTTATTTATCAACGAAAATAAAGCGTCTTTTTCACCAAAAATCGATATTTTCACTTTGAACTGCGGCCATTCTTTCGAAAAACAATATTTTATTAAATTCCTCTTCCAAGCACTAAATAATGTTGTGCAAAAACTGCATATGTTTGATTGGCTATTTCGGATGATTTATTTCCGAAGAGCAATGCACAGGACATTTTGCAGAGATTTTTTTTCAATAAAAAAAATTGCAAAAGTACTTAAAACCATACTTTTTAACATAAAAAAATTAAAGACCTGCACACGTTTTCCTAGATTTTTTTAAATCTTTTTTTCTCGGGCCACGAGCTAGATGTAACTTGTTAAAATAGCCGATAATGTTCGCAACGGCTCATATCGGAAGTAGAACGTTCAATCGACATTTGCTATGGTAAAATTATTAGCTAAAAATATATATGTAGAACGGTGTAGATACTGGAAGAGCTAAGCTTGCTACAGTATGTAGTTCGTCATATATATATATATATATACATAGCACGGTATACGATCGAGCGGCAACTTCAATTTGCGCTCCATAACTGCATTAACCCTCCCCTAGAGTATCCTCCCTTTTTACACCCTCGGGCCTCTTCGAACTCACATCGGTCGTGTTCCCTTTTCGTTTTTTAATGATTTTACGTGGTAACCTAATTCATATTTACCCGGAAATGTTGGTGAGATTTAATGTACAGAAAAGGTCGGTGACACGAGCCGGAAAGTTTAACCCTTAAAAAAGGGGAAAAAGGGAGTTGGGAGTACGTTGGAATAAATTTGTGGCGGGAGTTCAACGGGACGAGAGACGAACTGGTTTTTTATCTAGTAGCACTAGTCTCATGACTCGGAGCCAACGTCTGTGACTTTGAATGTTAAAAAATTCGTCTAACCTCGATATTCGATTATCAAGAATAGGCATTTATTTTATTCAAGCCCGGGAATGAATGTATCAATTAGGTTTTATTGAATGAATATTTCAGTGGTGAAAAAATTCAAGTGCCGATTTGACTTGGCAGAAAATAAAAAACGACAGAAAAAATCGATATTTTTTTGCATTTTCTCGAAGTATCATATTCAAAAATATGTGAAAAAAATTCAAGTTAAAATATTGAAAATTGACCAAGTTACATACGATTGAGTGAGAGAAGGTAGCGCAACGATTTACGTATACTAAAACTTTCCATCGCGTTTTTCTCGAAATTACTTTTATCGACCTGGCCGAAATTATAACTATATATATAATTGCCCAACTTTCAATTAAGACAAACTAAAGTTTCCGTAATTGCAGTAGCTATCGTTGTACGTAGCCGTTTGTTTCATTTGAAATTTAGCATTTCTTAGCCCCCGAATGTAAATAAAAATTTCGCCAAAATTACACGATTTTTTGGACAACCGCCATTTTGCAAAATTTTTCTTTTTTCGAAAAATGGCTACGAAAACGAAAACTACATTTATAGAGATTATTTTCAAAAAATTATGTGCATTTTTCAGATCAACCATTGTCAACTTATCGATCCGGCAGTTGAACTACATTTTTGTACCGAGGCTTTATTATATCTTAACGTTATTTATTATTTAAAAAAAATAAAAGTATACACAAAATAATTTAAATGCATTATTAATAACATACCTTTTTACCAAATCCCAAATAAATAATCTAGTGGACAAAGACAAATCGAAAAAAACTACCTTTTTTCACGATACTGAATTAGATATGTGGATAGAAAAGTATTGATCTTTGAAACACCATGAAAAATTGTTGCTCATTTATTCATTACTTTAATTTTATTTCTAACCAAAAAAAAATTCCGCAGATTTAAGTTAAAGATCTTTCACGAGTATCAAAAAAAAAGTTCAGACCTCGTTGCCTTAAAGCGCAAAACAATTATCGGCTTAAAGTTTGCAACGTCCGGCAGTAACAAAAATCCTTCTTCGTACGTCAATTTCCTCATTTTCATCATGCTACATATTTTACTTTTGTACATTTAAATGGACTTCAAGTAAGCGATTTTTAACAGTCGGATTCCCGCAGCAAAAAAGTTTCCAAAGAAACTTGATAAAAAATAATCCTTTCATTACATTTCAACTTAGCAAACTGCTTTATTAAAAAAAAAAGTATTCGTTGTATTCCAATGATGCAAATGTCAACGCGATTTTTTCTTCTCCCAAAGATAATTAAGCTGTTTTCGCATTTTGTCTGATTGTCAAAAGCTTCGAGCGACGAGCAAATACGAGGGTTTTTGGCGCAATATTGATTTTCTTCTCCTGCCCACCTCGATTATGCAAAGTGGAAAACACATTGGTGTTTCTCCGGGAGAAGAGACGGAGCGATGAATTTCGTGGTTTGCAGAGTTTCTTGAATGAGACGAAGAGTTTCGCAGACGGAAAGTAGATTTCGCTCCGCGACGGCGACCAAGGCGTGCATCGGACAAGAGAGATAACCCCGTCTGTAGGCGAAATTTCAGAACGTCCCTCGCAGACGGCGTCGAAACGTCTGCACTCTACGATCAATGCCCACCCCCGTGCCCTGCTTTCGATGATACTGCCCCCACAATGAGAATTTTTTTCCTCTGCCTCTTCGCTAGCTGGTACGATCCATCTTTTATTCTATCTCCGTAATTGCCGATTCGCCAATGTAATTGCAACTTCGGCGGCCATTAAATTGCCCACGCATGAAAATACGTGAGCCAATTAAGACCTTAGGCCACAGTAACGGGTATAAAATAATGTGCGAATTTAACAATTTTTTTAAAACTGTTATGTTATGTTAACTAAATGTTAAATTTGTTACTTTTTATTTCTTTTGTTTCTAATAAATGCAATGTGTTTTTTTTAAGTGAGAATAATTTTTTCGAACTTTATTCTCAGCTGAATAGCGAAAGGAGTAATTTTTCGACACTTTATCAGAAAAATTTGGCATTCTTCGTGCGTCTAAAAAACTTCGTAGATTTTTAAAAAGACTAACGAATTAGAGAAAATTGGTATATGATTTTTAAAATTTGCGACATGAGAAAACGTTTTCACAATTTTCCAAATTCCAATGTGACACTCACGAACATGTACCAAGGAGAAAGCAAAAAAAAAAACAGTGCGTATGGCCGGGTCGTTGTATCGTGGAGTATCTCATGCTTATCTCTGTCACAAAAGGGGAAGGCCGTTTATCACTTTACGATTGTCCGACCATATCTGCGTTCCAATGGTCAATAGTTAGAAAAACCTTTGTTTTCACAGGCTTTTCACGGAAATTTGGATGATTTGAGACAAATACCCAACATAATGTACAATAATCTCTAACCTTGCTCATTTTCCTGGATAACGTATTTGAACGTGAAAGTATAACTCATTAAGAAGATATATAAATAACCAAGATACATTTTTCGACGTTCATATTGTAAACAGTAATTAATCGTAGAATTATTTCATAACTGTATTTTTTTCAAATATAAAAAAAGTAGGACGATCGATTTTGCACATTCACTCCTATTATTCAGAAACAGTAATAACAATTGATTTTTTCTTCGGGAACACCTTGAGTAAAAAATGGCATCCCAAAAATCCACATTTCGTCCATTCTCCATATTGTTCCTCGCACACAAAAATAAACGAAGAATTTGACAAAAAATTGCTTCCTATCTCGACTTCACGCTGTGAAAGTTGTCAGCGAAACTTTCGAGCTGCGATAACCTGCCTATTCAAATGCGCACCGGGTTAATAAGCTAATTGGATGAGGTGCGTTCCACCTCAAGTAGGTTACCTCCGTTTCCATTTGTGCCGTGCATTCACCAATTTAAACAAAATCGACAACGATATGCCCCAACAAAACGAGTCGATAAAAAAAAATTAATAAAAAATCTGTGCTTATTGACTTCAAAGAATCAACGTCAAAGAATCAACGGTTTCGAAAAAATGCTCCATGATAGGATCTCTTCGCCACAAAGATATACCGGACTGAGAAAAACTCGCGTGATTAAAAAAAAGCTCGTCTCTTCTCCCACCCCTTAATAGCAATCTCTTGGCTTCCCATTTCTTTTTCTTGTGCCCCTTTTTTCGTCCCGTTGGTATCCGTTGGACGATGAAGAAGGGGCTTTCCCCGCGCTTCCGATAATTAAGTTGTTGCCGTTGGTCGACCCGAATTGGCGTAGAAAAGCTTTGGATTTCGTTCCGGAAAGGTTGGGAAAGTCTTTTGTTCGACTTGTCGATCGAGAGGTATTTTCAGTGACATACGGATATATATATATATATATATATATATATCCGTCGCGAAGCTATTTTGTGCGACATCGGACTGCAAAATGTATTTGCGAGCTCGATTTTTCGCAGGGAGTATCGGTTTTCACTGGTTCCGACTGGATCCGAACTTTACTCACTTGAAAACTTAATTATCTGCTCCAGATTTGTATTTCTGTCAATAAACGTCATCTTTTGTGAGGAAGCCAATATTTATAACCGAGTTTATTGTGCGCGAGTGTGTGTATTTATATATATATATATAAAATGTATATACGTGATCGACCATGCTTCATTAAATTTCCAAGCATATTGACTTGGGCTCCAGGCATCGTAGTCTCCCGTATCTGCTGAAGCCTCGCGTCATTCAGCTGCGTTTCCGGCCACGAATAGTTTCTCCCAACCACGGAAAAAAAACGTTACACATTTTTACATGCATTTATTACACATGTTATTTAAAAAAAATTAATAACGGTGCTCGGAAATGTCAAAAGTTAATTTTCAATTGATAATTAAGATGTTGATCATGATAAATTACAGATCACTGAAGATGAAGATGCAGAAACGGACTTTAGTTTCTTGAAAATGAATTTCAATCAACATGGACAAAATTCAGATAATAGTATGAATTTCTTTCGCCATTATAATTGTTTTGCATGTATATATAGCTCGGATAAAGGACGTAATTATTGAGATATTCTCGCTCTAGGACAGGGTGTAAGAAACGACAAAGTCGAAGAAACTTTTAATTAAATTTACCCTGAGCTGAGCTGAGAAATTATATATCCGGGG
Organism: Ophion costatus; assembly: GCA_951751655.1. Classification (NCBI taxonomy): domain Eukaryota; kingdom Metazoa; phylum Arthropoda; class Insecta; order Hymenoptera; family Ichneumonidae; genus Ophion; species Ophion costatus. The sequence goes on from OX632363.1 coordinate 35,452,481, forward strand.
ATATATATATATATATATATATATATATACTTCGAAGGGATACTTCGCATCGTTAATGTCAACGGATTTGGTCCGGCTGGAAATGGGTAGATTTCGAATACGAAACAAAAGGGCTGCTTAAACTGGATCAGCTCTCAACGAGAGATACTACCGGGTGACGGATTATACGCTTTGCATTTACGTATCTGGCCTGAAATCCCTCTTCAATGCTCTAAGAACGTATGACGAAAAAGTTCTCTGTCTCCATCTATTTATCTACCTCCCTGTCTCTCTCTTTCTCTACCCCTTTCTTGCCGTGTAGACAAAACCAGCTTTACGACTGACTAGAAAATAATGCAATTTTTTTCTTGTGGCTCACGTTCATCGCAATTCCAAGCTAAAACAAGTAGTGATGGGGGAAGAAAGGACGTATTGCGAAAAAGTGTGGGCGATAAAAGTACCTCCGGCATGGTTAGTAAATGAGGGTGACAAGGTCAAATACAGGTCACCTTCAGTGTTTCAAAGACAATTTTTTCAATTTTTATAACAATTGCAGTTGGATTGAGGAAAATTTCAGCAAAAAGCTATTTATCTTCAACATCTTCTTGATGTTGTTAGTTCCTGAGCTCCAACGTATTCCCTTGCGGGATTTTACGTATTACCTTCCCTAGTCGAACGGTTTTCTATCATGCCCTAATCGTACTTCGCTAATCCAACCTAACTTCTGTTTCGTCCAGAGCTGTCTTCAGCTAGATTATGCCGTATTGCTAATATCTATAAAAACATTGCCAAAGTTACGACACTTCGAAGCCGTCACAACTGCAGTCCATTCAGTGTATATAATCTTGATGGCGTGAATTGGCCGAAGATCAAGATTCAGCGCGGTTCACTCCCGGATCTCCGCGTGTAAGAAGTGCGTCGTTGATTATAGACCGGCAAAATGTGCCAAAACCGAGCACTTCTTTGGGGAGAATTAGATTATTTTCAAGTTTTCCTGTTTGCCCGTCAACCCCGACTTTTCAAGTAGTTTTTGTGCCCTTATTTTCAAAGATAAGGAGTTGGGTGTCAGATTCCTTTCTACGTATTTTATTATTCTAAAAAACTTTTATTCGAAACATTTTTTGATCGGGTTATTTCTTATCGAGATATACCGATTTTTATATTATCAACCCCTACGTTCCAGCGTTTGGGAGGCTTGAGGAACAAAATTGCGGTGGTGTTACTTTCAGTATCCAACCATATGGTTTTGTTAAAAATTCTTGTTTTCGCTGAAAAAGTGCTGGGTTTTGGCACATTTTACTAGACTATTATGTGCAGGTCTTGACAAAAGGATCGTGTATGTTGGTAGGATAGAAAAAAACGGTACGGTGTGACTTTTGGATTCGCGGTGAGAATCGCGGCTCGACTGCGGACAACAAACGGATACACCGTAACGTGTTTTACTTCATCATGATTGTATCGGACAGAAAGAGAGCAAGTGAGACAGAGAGAGGGATAAAGAGGAAGAGTGAGAGAGCAAACGAATGAGAAAAAACGTAAAACCACCATCCAGGGAAACTCGACACTCGATTCCCACCACGGACACTCGATATCCGACGTGATCGCGGTTCGTCTTTTTATCGATCTATTATAAATCCGAGAAGCTTGGTTCGTAGATTTTTTATTTCTTTTTATCAAAATTCCGGACATGGCAGCCACGGACATTTTTGCTCTCTCGTTTTCGATGATTGTTGCAAGTGTAATTTTTTGTCCAAGATCGCCAGGACAGAATCATACAGCGCTGCGGAATCAGATGCGATTTTTTTGCTCAATAACGGATATGAAGTCCCTGTACGTCGAATTACCACGACGTCGAAGTTTTCATCTACGAAATGAAACCAAAAATGAAATTTCTTTGATTGCCCACCGCTTGTTTCGGCAATTCAAGCCTGAGAAAGTCACTCCCGTTTTTAGGCTCCTCATCATAGTTCCCCAAACGAAATTTGCCAAAAACGATTTTGGATAACAATGACGACAAAGCAATTTTTTAAACACGACTTTCCGCTGCAATCCATGATGGAAACGTCGACGAATTGTCATCCTCGGGCAATTGTACGTAAAACATGGCCGACAGGAAAATGATAGACTGTATTTCCATTTCATGGCTTCCGACTAAACGCAACTAAGCTTTGCAGCGTAAATTTTCTCATCTCCCAGTTTCCTCTCGTCGCCTCTCTCGACAACTAAAACGCATTACGCGTGATGAACTTTTAATGAGCTCGCACATGTGGATCCCGAGCGTTTCGCGTCATCTTCTCATTTTATAACACTTTCGAATATGCAAGCAAACGTACGCCTAATAACAGGTATCATGCTCCAATCACGTGTCACACGAAAAGGAAAAACAAGAACAAAGAAAAAACAAAAAAAAGCACTTTCCATAACGTCATCGGTGGTTCATCGACGATGCAGTTTAGATGTTGGAACGGGTACAATACCTTGACCGACCATGCATGAGCGCGAGGGCTCAACTTCCAGCGGCTCGTCGCCCAAAGGCGGATGCAACATCCGGTGCGACGGCCAAAGTCTGCTGCAGACTTTGAAGTCCGCTCCGTCAGCCTTCACACAAACCACGACATTACACGCTGTTACAATGTTGCACCGGCAGCTCCGATCTCTTGTGAAAATTGACTGGGCAATCTTGCCTGGCGATGGTGATCAATGACGCGTTTAATGTTCCGGGATATTCGATTCCTGCGGTTCGGGTGACCGTGTGACGTGAAGAGTGCGAGTACGTGCATCGACGATGAAAAATGGATTTTTGTATGCAGGGACCACGGATACTTTGTTCATACGCTACTTTCACTACCCGCACCGGCACAGTCACCAGTCGCCCACATCGTCTACTCTGCACGAAAACTTTACAGAGTTTTTGCGCAGCGCAGAATTGACTATCGCCATTCGATCCTGGAAATGTCCGTGATGACGTCGTGGGTAAAAAGTGACGAGGTTTCGATCTGTTTGTCTTTTTTTTCGCTCTCTCAGGAGGACAGACAGATCGGAATGACGTCTACAGATGTCGAGAATGGCAGGCATGGCTGCTAAGAATGGCAGACATGGCTGTCAAGAATGGTAGACATGTCTGTCCAGAATGGCAGACGTGTCGGTCAAGAATGGTAGACATGTCTGTCCAGAATAACAAACGTGATGGTCAACAATGGTGGACGTGTCGGTTGAGAATGGCAGAGATTTCTGTGTAGAATGGCAGCAGTGTCTGCCTAGAACGGCAGACAATAATGTCAATAATGCCTAGAATGGCCTGCCAATAATGTCTCTAAGTTGAGCGACATTATTGGCAGCACCAAGCTGCGCTAAGTTAAGGGACACGATTGAGCAGTGCCAAGAGACCAGTTTTATGAAAAAGCCTGACGGAAATGTGACGTGTGAATGGCACACCTGTCGTGTCAAACTCAATTTTCGTAATGAAGGCCTTCCTCATATGTGGTGCGCCGTATCCACGGCAGCCGGAATTTCGTGTGGTTGCACATTCTACAGTGGATTCTCGTTTATTATTTAGTCTCGGTCTCCAACAACCTCGTGTTCTGCTCTGCCTTAATGATCTCTAATTACACTTTATCTGGGCGTTAATTGCTCGGTCGGTGGACACACGGCGGAAGTGCACCTCGTGTGTGTGTGTGTGTCTCGTCGATTCAGTTTGGTCGAAACTGGAACCGAATTCACAGGAAATTCAAGTACTTGAATGTACTTGAATTCAACTTGAATTCAACTTGAATTCGAAGTTCCGGTATGGTAAGCTGAGCATAATATAGAATACCGAGCAAGAGCCCAATAGACGGAGTTCCTAATTTCATTCGACCGAACCATTGTTCTCAATGTGTGGCTCAAAAAAAAATAGCAAAAAAGGTAAACCTGAAAACGTCTATTGAGTCACCATGATTTTCCTTTGCGTCATTGCTGAACAAACTGCGCAGTTGCTCGTTAACAAATGGTCGATAATTCCGCGACCCGAAGACATTCTCGTGACTCGGTAGATAAAAAAGCGTTCGCACCAGTCGTCGAGTGCATACGTAACAAGAGGTTTCGTTCATCCGGGGAGCTGTTTTTTCTTGCGCCGTAATGACAAAGGTTCCATCGCAAAGGATCTGCTCGAACAAACGTTTCTCCAGCGTTTTTTTCTCCAGGATTTAAAATCAAATTCTGGAGGGAACGAAGTGCCAGGCTATTCCTTTCCTCGAGACAACTTGGAATCAGTGAATAACGTTGACGGTTGCATCGATGCAAGACAACGATGTTTTTTTTCGTATTTCTTTTTTTTTAATCATTATATAAAGCCTTTTTTCAGCAAATTGTGATTGTGAATTCGTAATAAGAACACGTAGAAACGTTTGAGAGATTTTAACAGCCTGAGTCGACGAACAAAATGAATTATTTAAAAAAAATAATTTTGCAACTGCAACTCCCACGACGCAAACTGCAACGTCATAACAGCGGATGGTTTCCGGTTAGCGCTACAACTAACAACTTGAAAACTCTGCTCCGATTTATTCTCCAGGGTCTGAAACTCTCATTTCGTCTTAGATGTCAGTGCCCATGTGCCATGGCTTTCGAGAATTGTTAGTCCCAAAGTGACTGCTCTATCTCGGGCTCGACAGTCACAAGGAACATCATTAAAGTTACCCGAACGTCTTCAACTTTTAAGATCGCAGACTTTTATACTTTCAGTTGAAACTCACGGAAAGTTTTTTTTTTACTTTTTAGGGCTATCATTTTATTCGTGGGGAGTACGTTTCACTGATAAAGAAGTCTCCATTATACAACAGTCGTGCGAGGTATTCAAACGAATCCGTGTGAAAAATTCCAGACCATTGAGTTTCCAAGGCTTCACGGGAACTTTGTTCGTTCCCTGTGCGAGTATGCTCGAGTTTATCGTCGTTCAACGTTGGGTCTGAGCATGAAGGCTTGCTTCTTTAAAGGCGATCTTCAAAGAAGTTTAGTCGATTTTCACGATGTTGAAGTTTGCATCGTTGAAGCTGAAGAAAAATCAATTTTTGTACAGATTTACGCCACCGGAAATTCTCAAACGATTTTTAGGTTCCTCACGACTCGGCAATTAAAATCAGCGAACAAATAATTGAAACGACAATAAAATCGGGGCAATAAAATTCCAGCATTTTCTGCTGTTTCTACACGGACTTTAGTATCAAACGAAATTCAGGAAAACGAAGCCTTCAGCGTTCCCTCTGTTCTTCAAAACAGCAGAGATTAAGAGGATATGCCTAGTTGTAAAAGTCGAGAAAACACTTTTTTTTTTCAAAACCAATATATTTTGACAGCATATCGTCTTATTAATGTTCCCTGAAAATTTCGAGGTGGTTGGATCACAATTGACAGATTTGTAGACTGTTATGCCAACGTCAGTCAGAACGCTCGGCGCGTCGTTCGAAACTTTAAACGCCTTTTTTCTCGAAAGAACGTTTTCAAGGTCAGTTAGCAAAATTCCTAAAAAAAACTACTGCATCGATCTTTCTGAAATCGTTCAGCCTTTCTCTAGGCTCAAAAATGAAGTATTTAATGGAACAATTTTTGTTCCCGATGTCTATTTTTTATGTGAATACCGAAAAATTCCTACTTTTTCGCAAAAATCAATCATTTCGAACACGCGTTGCTTTTTTTAATTCGACATTTCGGAAATTCCTCCGATTAATCACAGGATAAACTAATATACTACCGAAATGTGTTTTATTTTCCGTCCGCTGTAAATCGATTACAATTAAATATTTTCACACAAAAAAAATTGAAGAGTGGTCTTCAGATGATCCGTTTTCAAGTACCTAGTTTTCGTAGAAATTCATAATCACAATTTTATATTTAAAAAAAAACACAAAATGAGTCGTTTTCGACTGTTACAACTATCCACAACGCATAAATGTGCTCGGTGGAGCCCTTATCTCACGAGAAGGGAGTTTACGAGCAGAGCAAGCCCGGGGTGGATATTCGCCCCTAAAATCGAAAGGCAAAAAACGGTCCGCGAGTTTAGCGGTTGACGACACCGCCGAGAGCGTTAAACTTCTGGCAGCAAAAGTGTCCGGAAGGTGGATCGTCTCATACCGTTCGCGTCTCATCCACACCGGACAACTCATTAGAACGATTACGCTAGTTGGACCACGCTCTCGGGCTAGAGTCGATCTAGGAGGCAAGGAAGCCACGACATTTCTCGGCCCCGTCTACACCAACATGCTCGTGTATAATCGTCGTGTACCATGGCAAAGGAGGGATCTTCAATTTGGGTCACGTTTTCGGACGGCCCGTCGCAGCCAAATTGGGCAATCCAGTGCTCCCATCATGTCTAGCCCTCGTTTCTCGTCTCTATCCTCTCCAAAGTTTTCTTCCCTCTTGTTGCGATATTCGATTTCACAAAATCGGTCGAGACGCCATTTTTCTTTTTCTTTTTTCCATCTGGCAATATCGGGAGTTTGGACGAGAACTGGTTTGGACGGCACGATCTTTGAGGATTTTTTTTTTCAGGTGCGCGCTCGTCTCGCTGTGAGAAAGCGTCGCGGCGGCATCGCGAGCGAGGCCGTTGCAAAGTGCGTCTCGTAATTCAATACAACGTCGTTGAGTTAAAGCGCACGTGTATACGACGCGCGCGCGCGCGCGCGTGTGTTTGTGTGTGTGCGTGTGCGCGCGCGCGTGTGTGTGTGTGTGTGTGTGTGTGTGTGTGTGTGTGTGTGTGTGTGTGTGTGTGTGTGTGTGTGTGTGTGTGTGTGTGTGTGTGTGTGTGTGTGTGTGTGTGTGTGTGTGTGTGTGTGTGTGTGTGTGTGTGTGTGTGTGTGTGTGTGTGTGTGTGTGTGTGTGTGTGTGTGTGTGTGTGTGTGTGTGTGTGTGTGTGTGTGTGTGTGTGTGTGTGTGTGTGTGTGTGTGTGTGTGTGTGTGTGTGTGTGTGTGTGTGAAAGTGGGTATGTGTGCGCGCTTTAACCCATTACTCTCGATCGGTGTCCTCGGGCTTGAGGGAGGACGCGAGCGTGTCACGTATCACGGGACACGATCGACCTCGTTGCGAGACTCTGATCGAGCTCTTCCAAAGCACGGACCACCAAGTTTCGCAAGTCTCTTCGTAGTCTCTACTGGAGCCGCTGGCGGGACCGATAAAAGAGGGGGACTAAGGCTGCCTTCCTTCGTCAAGGAGATGCCCTTTTGCCGAAGGACGCTGGGGCGATCGACGAACCAGTCCTGACAAAATTCGCAGGACTATCGTGATCGCTAATGTTGGAGCTTGCGTTGTTGAAATACAATGGAAATTTATTTTATTTCGCGCAGGACGGAACTGCGGACATCACTCGATGAATTATTATTTTGTTAGACACTTATGAGAAAAAGGAATGAAAATAATCAGGCATTCCAAACGAATTTTTTTTTAGATCCTTAATCTGATGAGGATCTTAAAATCAACCATTGAGTAATCGGTACTAAGTCTAAACAAATGTTTTTTAAGATCCTGAATCTCACGAGGGCCTTAAAAAAACATTTTAAAAAAGACCCTCATCCTGATAAGGATCTTAAACTGAACGATTGAGTAATTTTTGCTAAACCTAAAAAACGTTTTTTTAAGACCCTCATGGTGATAAGGATATAAAAAAAACGTTTCAGTAATTTTTGCCAAACTCAAAAAATGTGTTTTAAGACCCTCGTTCTCATAAGGATCTTAAAATAAACGTTGGAGTAATCTTGCCATACCCGAACAAAAGTTTTTCTCTATCCTCATTCTGATAAGGATTTTTGAAAAACGATTGAGCAATTTTTGGCGACCTCAAACGAATATTTTTTATGGTCCTGATTCTAAACAAGGATCCTAAAAAAATATTTAATCAATTTCCTCTACACCCAAGAAAATTATCTGTAAGATTTTCATTCTAATGTTTTAAAGGTCAGTTTTTCTCCTCTTCTTCATTTCCTCCTTGGCGACCGAAAGACATCGTTGGATAACACTACAATCGCTTGTTTTCGAGTGACTATCAATGACAGTATATATGAAGCATGATCGGAAATGTAGGGCACAAAAGGCTTGGATTTGGGGGGTGAATAATCAAGAAACTAGTCACTATATAAATCACTACAACGTAAGAACAACCTCTCCTTATCAACGGGGTCTGCATTCTCTAGCGGAAAGTAAAAGAGTAAATAAAAAAACAACGAACTTTCTAACAGCTCTCAATCTTCTTGAGTGTACAACAAAGAAGTAAGTACTCCACGACCCTTATCGTCCGTTTCCTCCTCACTCTTCCTCGAGATTTCTCATTAGGATAAAATGAAACTTACCCCAGCAGAGCGGATTCCTCGGCAGTTGCGGCTGTCGGCATCTTGTTTCTCTCCCTAAAACAAAATGGCTGCGAATAATCACACGACCGGCCCTAGCGGCTTCGCTAACTATCCAGCCGACACCCAGTACCGACGACCACCCCGTGTGTACGAAGCTTTCCCGTGCTCGTGACGTTAGTAGTTTAGCTGTCACCAAAAGCCATTACGAAGTTGCCGATTCGTGCTTTTCGATTCGTTCCTTCGAAAACATGGAGTTGTGAAAAAAAATGGGGACGAATCGTGACAAAGTTGCGAATTAAAGGGGGATACGTCCGTCAGGTACGCACATAATTGTGGTATTCAGTCAAATGTAAAATACTTTTACATTTTTACTTACTTTAATTACATCCCCTCTCTGATAACTACCGATAATTGCCAGTATTGAACGTGGCAAATCTTTGGATAAGTGTTGAAAAGCAGGCCGATAGGTCTTTGTGAAATTGGATCTTTCTTCTTTTCTTTTTACACAAAGGCAATTATTTTACACGAGCGCCAATAATTTCAGTTAAAAGTTCTCGGCGAATGTTACTCTCATGATTTATTTCAGATCTTCAAACCACAGGATTGAAAAAAATGGGAGCGGATAGATCTTTGTGAAATTGGATACTTTGTCTTTTTTTTTTACAAAACTCATTATTTTACAGAAGCGAAAATAATTTCAGTCCAAAGTTCTCGGTAAATGCTACTCTCATGAATTATTTCAGATTTTGACACCAAAGCATTAAGGAGTTTCGGGATATCTGACGAAATGTTACCATTTGATTGAAATTTATAAAGTAAATTCTCTGTCATATACTAAAAGCACTCTCCAAATTTTAAATCTATCGTCTACACTATCTCTGTAAAATGTACAATTGAAAAAATAGTTTTTAACATAGGGAGATGCCTACGCTCGTCGCTGAATCACAGTTTTACGCACAAAACAGTGGGAAAAAATGTGTAAAATGCTATTTAAAAAACTGTCAAATCACTCAGTACATTATTATAATTTCGTCATTACTGTTAAAAAGTGTTTTTTCAATTATACATTTTACAGAAACAGTGTAGTCGATCGATTAAAAATTTGGTGGGTGTATTCAGTATATAACAATGAATTTCCTGTGTGAATTGGAATGAAATCGTAACATTTCGTCAATTGTCCCGAAAATCTTTAAAATAATAGGAGGGAGGAAATATCGCCGTGACGGACAGACGGACCTGACGAAATAACGAGGGTTCCTAGTGAGTACGAAAGCCCGGAAGGGTAGCAAACGTGAATTTCACATTCGCCGTCGATATTTCAGTCTCATTGGGCGACAAAACTACGATCATTCTTCTATTAATTTATTTTTCCTGCACCGTTGTATTTTCTCGCTTTTTGCCGCGTATTCGTTTTGAGGATTTGGTAATCTCCATCCTCGATAAAAGCGCACACGCTCAATGCTATATACATGAATATTCCTCGGGAACGAAACGGGAAGCGCGAGTCGGTCTGTCGCAAGATTGAGCTTCCGGTGTGCGTCACGTCCCACGCAGTGACGTAACGAGAATGCGAATGACGAAGTTACAGTCGAAGACTGACTCCAGCCGCTATATTTATATTTAGGCACACATATACATCTACGTGCATGATACGAATAATTAACAAAAGCCATGCGCGTAAAGCGATATAAAAATCGAGCTTGGAAAGAGATCGGGTCGCATGCAGCTTACCTCGTTGGCACCCGTTCCACCTAGACCGCGATCGATAGTCGCAACGTCAGTTTCCGGTCACGGCTAACACTTCTTCGATTCTAACCACTATCATCAATGTTATCATCGACGATGATAAACCGCGACGTTTGCTCGCGATGCCTGTTACCCGCCACCCCAAAAACTTTCCACGGACTTTCCACCGTCTCCGGCGAGTGTTACACCCTCAAAGTCGCCAACATCCGGTTCGTCTCTATCGCGTAACGCGATTCGAAAAGACGCCGCAACGAGATGAAGGAAAAACGGGAAAGATAATTAGGACGTTGTCCGTTACCCAAACGGAACAGTCAACGGTATTGGGATCGTCGTCACGAACCACCACCAAACGTGATGAAGAAAGGGCGTGGTGGACTCGAACGACGTTTCAATGATCGGTATGCGAGTGTACGGAATGAGGACGTAAGACGGAAATATGTCGTGAGAGGGTCTCGAGGTCGCCGTGGGTAGGCGTCGAGGTGGATGATGCTGCAACCACGAAGGAAGCTCGAAGTAAGGCCCTACGCTTGTATTCAGCCGTTCCACAGACTGTCCCGGTTTCAAACGGAATCGCGAAATATCTCGAGAACGTCACCGAACACCTTCGGTACAGCGGAGAATTTGCTAATTGGAGAATGGACAGCAGTTACGAGGGTTTTGAAGTGCAACCAGCATGCAAATCTTCAAGCTGGAGACAGGGTTTCAATTTTGGTTGTCTTCAAACTACAATTACGTGCTGTCAAGAGCATAGAGTTGCTTTCGAGAAAGTGGAAGCATTTGGCGCCTCCAGCAGCAAAGTGATCAATACGACCATGTCTTATTCTGGATCCTACAACTTGGAAACATTTGTCGACCGCGCTGCTTTTCTTGATATAATTGAGCGTTCCGTTTGAAATGGGAAAGCCTATATCATCCAAATGTATATAGAGCCCACCACCACCACCACCACCACCACCGTCAACATACTCCGTTCTTTTCGTTAGTTCCCTGGATGATTCGTGCTTGGGACACCTACCTGGATACTATCGAGACACTCTCGCGTCTGTCCTCGATCAATGGATCCTTCTTCCTCAACTCGACTTTGGGCGATGCGAAGCTGAAAGCCTTTTTAACGCTCTCGAGGACGCTCTGGCCGGTCGTCTGGGTCTGATCGACGATAGTCGTACTTTTGTAGACGTCTTCGCCCAGGTCTCCGAGCGACCTGTACGAAGCGCCAATACCTGCCGGCATGGCGATATTTGCGGTCACCTCCTCCCCGTCCTCCTCCTCACGAGGCCTGTCGCTCTTCCGACTGGCGTCTTTGAAATTCTTGTTCTCAGCGCCCCTGGAAAGTACAGGATGTTTCGCTGTCTCGTACGGTGATGAATCCTCTAGCGCGTCCGATGTGATGATCCTGGTCGCTGCTGCTGTTGCTGACGGCTGGCGACGATCGACCGTCCTACCCGGTCAGCAGCGACCTCGACGTTTGAGGAACGCGCTGAAGTATAACGCCCCAGACTTCTGCTTGTCCACGTAGGCGTGCCAGAAGCCGAATTTCATCGCCAAATTCGTACGTCAATCAACGCAAGCGAACGGGGGAGAAAACGGAAATAATAAAACAATGAAAGACTATGAAGGGTGAGTGGACGAAAGTTCCTTCAGAGCTTGAGCACTCCTTGGCCACGTGACATTGGCTGGCTCCACGTTCGTCATGACATGCTGGCTCGCGTAATCGTCACTCGTTACCTCATCGCTTCAACATCATCTTTGGGGAATCCGGCAACTTCCAGAAAGTCTTTCGCGTGATGTTTGCGCTAGATCGAGACAAGGTCGATTGCCCAAATCGTTGCGTAAAAAGACGACTTCACGTTGCGGTTGTTTCAACCCTGATGGGGCAAAACTTCGCAAATCCCTTCGGCTTTACCTCTCATTTTCCCCAAGTGATGTTAACTCTCCGAAACAGCCCCTACCATCAATCAACCAACCTAAGCCCTTGATCAGCCATATCTCGAGGCTGCACGCCTGCACGCTAAAACTCAAACTTTCACCCCCCCTACGTACACCCCAATGACAAACTTAAAAGACGTTTAGCCTCCGGTCCAGCCAATGACACGAGGCTCCGGTCGTGCTCTTCAGCTCTTCTGGAATGCTCGCGTGTCTTCAAGCAAAGTGATCATGCGGTTCGGCATAATCGATCGAAATTGCGTAAACATTCATGCGTGGCTGGCGACATGCCAATTGCGGTGTGAGTGTACGTTATCGTGAGTGCGTATGTGTACTGTTGCGTTTTTTTTTCTTTTACGAATGAACGGTTGGAGTATTTGCAACGAGTCTTCGATGATTTTATCATTTGCGCAAATAAACATTTCGGTAATGTGTGGTGGAGTTTCTCGACCGTATACGTCGAAGAAAACATCCGGGACTGATGAATGCAATGAAAAATCGATCGATGACGTGCATTGTGCATACTCCTTGCTGCTGTCGGCCAAACTATCACACAATGTGCCTTTACAACCTAGTCCATACATAAATACATATATACATACACATATGTATTTATTTATTTATGTTTATACGAACATGTAAGATATAAGCTGGTACACATGCAAGAAAAATCGATATAGTCGTTGGTCGATTGGGTTATACACAGAATCGAGTCAGATGTTCGTCGTTTATTGATTTCCATGGAAGCGCCCAGCACTCGCGACTGCATGTGCGCGCTGTGTGCTTTTCTGTCTTTCGTTCCCTCCTCTACATACCATCGCCCCGTTGAATATTATTGGTAAATTGTCAATATATTTACATATAATTCATATGATCAATTTTTTTAACTGGCAATGAAAATGGAACCGATCTCCGGGATGAACATTGTCTGCGAGCAATTTGACAATTGAATGGAATTTCAACATTGGGCGAACAATGGTTAATACGAGAAGGAAGGCTTGCAATTCGTATGTCCTATGATCGCGTATGACAGCAACTTCTCTCCCTCTGACTCTGTCTCTCTCTTCCTCTCTCTCTCCCTCTCTCTCTCTCGGGCCCTCATGGCAATCATATCTCTGATCAAATAAATTACGCGCTTGGCTGCGGTTGCCGACGATTAATCAATAATTGGATCATAGTGTCAAGGTCAGAAAGATTCGAATTCACGAAACCAGGAAGTGCTTCCATGATGAGCGCGTATGATAAATTTTGATCGCGCCGTAGCTGGCTAGCCGGAGCAGCACGTAAAGGTTTATCGATTTATCCGGGCGCTGGAAAATGTGCAGTTTTCGAGACCGTTCTTTATCTTACATGAATATATATCCTCGGCAATTGCATGTGAGGAACGAGAAGAGGGAAAGAGTGAACGAGAGAAGAAGTGGCAGAAAGAGAGGCAGAGAGAGCGCGCGGAGTCGCGTCTAGTTACACTCGGAAGGGTAGGGTGTTAGTGTATTGATTTTCCGTGTAAACCAGCGGAATTGGGGTTAACCCGAGGCTGCTACCGACAAATCTAGACCGAGAGTTTCCTCGTTCAATTCGTATCACGTATTCGGCAGGTCGATCGATTCATTTTTTTTCTCGTCTTCGTATGTCTCTACATTCGTATAATGTTCCGCGGCACGATTTTTTTTCCGCGCTAAAACGGTCGATCGTTGTACGAAAGAAGCGCGAGGGCAGCCATCCAGGGATCGAGGATCCCGGGTAAAGGTCATCCTGGTTCCCGTGTCGATGGAAAATCCGACACGTCAGACGTAGTTGCTGGACAGTTCCGAGGGGAAATCTTTTCTTTTTATTTAGTTTGTTATATACGGCACAATGATATACAGAGTCAAAGCTCGCATGTACGTCAAACGTCATCGCGGAGAACTTTCGGGAGGGATGAGGTCGTAGGTCGTCAGGAGCAACCCTCGGGGTCGCGTATATCGAAAGCAGCAGAGACAGACAAAGAAAATCCGTGTACAGAGCGCGCGCTCACGATAAACCCGCCCACATTGAGCAACGAAAACTCGTCGGCAACACACGACGATCACACGGGGGCGAAAAAGTAACGAGGAAAATGATCAGAGCTTTGACTTACCTCGTCTTTGTCGGCCTGGAAACTCGCGCCGAATTGGTGGATCGCTGAAGACCCGTGGAGCCGAAAAACAGTTGCAGCTTAACGCAGTTGACGTAAGAAACGCGCTGCTATGGCTGTAGTTTTACGAGGGGGGAGGGAGAAACGCTCACGGTGTATGCCGCGATCAATGTGATTCCCGCTCGTGATGCGACGATATCACGATGATACTTATTATGATTATTATTGTAATCTGTCAATAGTTATACCAGGTGGGATTTCAATGTGACGAGGGTATGACGTCGCCTCGAGTATGAGGGGGCACTCAGCGGTGTGATAGGAGAACGAATTTTCTGCATACAACGCACACGCAGCACTCGACGAACTGGTCACTGAGCTCTTGGCGAAGCTGTCTTTGTGAACTGGGGACAGGGGCGCGCTCGGACTACTTCTGTTCGGTCAATGGGACTGCGCAGACCTTCCTGCGCACGGCCCTTACCGGATCGAACCGGTTATTTAGCCGGGTGTCGACATCTGTACTAACCGCTCGAATCCCCACTCATTGGGGAACATAATGCGTTCTTTCTACCCTACCGACCGCTGCCTCCGTCACTATCCTTCTGGGGTAGTACCGAGCAGCTTGGCGACATGGAAGCTAGTCTATCGACCATAGGTAATCCAGGAGAGTGCCTTCAACGCCGAAAGGTAAGGAGGAACCCGGTTGATCACCAAGCCTGTGAGCAGTGACCAGAATAATACTGATACCTACCGAAGGTCAAGGCTCGCTGGATAAGCTGCCGAAAAACCGGCGCAGACTCCTAGACTAGGGCCCTCGTCCTGGATCGCAATGCAGGGACGCGAATGATGCCTGCACCCATTGAAGATCACCCTCTAGATCAGCTGTCGCAAAATAATGATCAACTACCCCTGAACTAGGTCCCTCGTGTTTCTAGAATCACACGACAGGTTGTCAGGGAAAGAGCGCTGAAAGACATCGATCATAGCCGTCAATAGACTGGTTCTGAAATCTTTGCACCCAAGCATGGCATCCCTGATAGACATTGAAGACATTGAAGACAATCCAAGACTCGAACAAGGCTGCGGCGTTTGTCTTTCGAATACCGGCGAAACGCTACCATCTTGAAGACGCAGAGCTGCCTACGTAGCAGAGCCAGCATACGTATACACGTAGACAGCTGGTGCATACACCCCATGAGAATTACCTGGTCGAAACCGGGGACCTTATTTATGACCGGTTAAAAGGATTTTAATACACGTCGGCATGCGCCACCCGCGATAATTCACGGCGACAGCTACCGTATTTTCTGCCAGCCATCTTCGCAAACTTCGTTCGTTTTTATTCCCAAGAAAACGAAGAGGAAGAGGCCAATGCCGATGAAAAGGTAAGACGCGGTAAGTAGCCGTAATAACAAAGCAGTATCCGTCATAAAAATCGATCAAGCCACCTAAACATGACCCGCTTTAGGGTTATGGCAGCAAGACATCAATGGAAAAGGCAACTTCACCCTCTACTCATCTACTTTTTCTATTTATTTTCCTTAAAAAACGATACAACAACGATTGAGGTAAACACGATTTTATCATCAAAGCAAACACCAGGTGTGTTTCCGTAGATGTTGTTTTTGAAATGACCATGCGGCTAGCAATTCGGACTAGCTCAACTGACCCAGCGAGTCCATTCGTTTTACGTATACAGGGTCTGGTTTTTATCACCAGCTGTTTTTGATTTGGTGCTCGTCTCCCTCTCTCGCTTCCCGAAATCACGACCTTAACTCATCGTCCGGAAGTGCTGCTGCAGCGGTAGCAGCAGCCAAGGCCGACTGCGAGTTGGATGGGGTTCCAACGTTGGCTGGGACGTCAGCGATCGTAATGCGAGGCCAAGTGGAAAGGGAAGATGGAAATCCGCCTCCTGGGAATTTAATACCAGCACATCGAGGGATCTCAACTGCAAATCTTCCTCCGTCCTCCATATCGGTATCCCCATTTACCTGTTACGTATATAGAGACACATTGCGCACACGGAAGGCTTCCCGCGAATCTAAGTCATCATTGCGATTTGAGTTAGAGCTTTGGAGGTGTCTGCCAGAGCCTCCAGCCTCAAGCAAGTACGTCTAGTTAGCAGCAGATTGTGAATACGAAGAGCGAATTGCAACGCCACAAAGACTTATCGTCAGCGGAAGTTTCGATCTCTCTCACGGACTAAGCGGCTCGTTCCAGAGTTCCGAAGTTCTTCTTGACGTTTAAATGAATGCTTGGATTCACGGAAGACTTGACAGCTTTCGCCTTTCTTGAGGAAGGTAAGCAAGTGTTAGGTATAATACAGAGCGCTCATCATACAGCTCAGCATGTTATTCGTGAGGAAAAAAGTTATAGCCCATATAGCATTTCCGCCGGGCGTAGAAAATTTATTGTTACGAGAGAAGCGCTGCTGGGCTTTTCCAGCGCTGCTTCGGTCTTATGAGAGAACGTACGTGTTTTATAATGCCGTATAACGGTGGCTCGGTGTCTCGCCCCCCTACTTTTCGCTTCCCACGTATATAAATTACACGTACGTCTATATAATCTCGGTTGGTAAGTACGGAAAGAATTTTCGCCGCGTACTACGCTCCGTAAAAGCCGGTTGGACGACGATATTTAGACTGTCTGGTCGTATGACGGATCACGTTGAACGGATTACAGCGAGGCGCTCAGTGGCCTCATTCTTTTCTTCGGGGAATATTCCTCCGGACACAAATTTAGCAGCTTCACCACATATGCACTTCCCGTACACCCTGTTGCTCGGATATCGCATGATACAGTGTAGATGAGTTGCAGGCAGCAACGCAGCACGTGTGTCAACCTCTCCATTCGCATAAAGTGGCTAGCCCAGTGGTCGCCAGGGTTCAGTGATTGCCACGTTTACACGTTAAATAAGTATTTTGAGATAAGGATTAATCGTTCGTGCAGATCTGCGATAGATTGGCGTCCAGGAGGTATTTACTATGTTGTATTACATTGTCACTCTCGTAAATATACGGATTCAATAATAACTCGATTAAATATGCTTATATTTAGTTATATAATATAACTTATAACTATTTAATAAGTTATATGGTTACATAAAAAATCTTTCGTTACGGCGTCTATCTGCGAGTTCGAGCGAATCCTTCATTTGGAGGTTAAAGTGGACGCTGTCACATTTCGGGTGATTTGAGAATATCTGGGGGCTTGAGTGAGGAAAGGTTATCTTCAAGTTATACATAAAAATCTTATTTTTGCGTTCAGCATACAAAATTATAGTTTCATGGTAATTTCAACAAGTTTTCGTACATAACGATTCATGGTTCAGCAATGTAAATACTCTGCCGATCAATCGCCACGGCTGTTGGTAACTGGGACAAGTTTGGCAAAATAAGTCTAATGAATCGAATAATAATTTATAAAAAATCAGCGATGAAATATTGGGTCCGTAATTAGCCTTGTCTGAAGAATCCACAGACCAGTAATCTGCATATACATATTCGTGATAGTGAAAAGGTATAAATATAAATAATCGTTGTTGAAAACTGGGCACGTCCCGAACACAGGTGAACACCACTCAATCGAAAAAAAATTGAAAATTAGTTTATGATAAAATACTGTCTTATAATTATTGAAAATGGAGAAAAATTATAATTCTCACGCAATACACACAATTCGTCTTTTTTTAAATTCATAAAGATTTTTAAATTGATAAGAGAATGTTATGTCTTAAACTGTTCGTCAAATGTTTTAATGAAAATCAATAAGTTTGTGACTGAGTGACTAAAAATTATTGCGCAGCCCTATATGCAAACACAATCGAGTCAACGAAGGGCTTACGGACCTTCGCATAATTAGTTGAAGCAGTTGGGACGCATGTGGCAGTTAGTGTGACGTTCACATGGCGATTACTAGACCAACCGTCATGGCGGCATGACGATGACCCATAAAATAGCATCTTATAACCTTCAAGAAATATTTTCTCAAAAACTGCACAGGCACGAGGATTTTACGACATTGTTCTTCGTAATAAAAACCTGATTAGAAATGACTTGAAATAACCTCTACTCACTTTCCGAGTTGAGCCATATAAATTTGCAAAGTCGAGCATTCTGCTCAAAGTGACGGTTACCAGGCCAACTACCTTATATCTCAATGGACAGTTGTTTGCAAGTTGCCCATCTTCTCAACTACTGGCCATGCAGCAAATTTCTATTTGGTTTCTCACATCAACGTTCATGATGGATTCGTCGTTCCATTCACGTGTATCCAGCTTACGCAGAAGCCCGCGTCTGTCTTCGAGCATCAGTTTAGCCTACGAGCAAAACCGAATCCATTCGAAATCGACTGTGTGTCAATCCAAAGTGTCATTGTCTCAGAGTAGAAACCCAAAACCGTCAGATGGTCTAAATCCGCAGGCTAAGTATGGAGTGCAACAAGGTACCACTTGTCTACCAAAGTCAAAAGATGTGCTGGCAAATCAATAATAAATATCGATAGAACCAAGTCGCCTAGAAGAACGTGTTCAGGTACCTTCTTTTTTGACAACAAAAACTGTCCACTGCTCTGGTAATTTAGGTTGCAGTAGAGCATGTTCGCGAAAGCGTTGAACCTTGAAAATTCATCCTGAGCGAGGAAAATACACTGCACTAAAGTGGTAGACCCAAATTAGCATCGATTTTCCTTCAGGATGCGAATTCCCGGTACTTCCGCGGGCTCCCGAAAAGCTCGGTATACGTAGACAGGGTACCGTTATGCAGATTAGGATTGAGGAGACATTAAGTAGATTCGAGCGAGAAGCTATTGAAGGGTGAAAACCACCCCTAAACTTCCGCCGGTCGTTTTATCGTTCTCGATAAGAAGCGCGCGGCGCAGTTTCACGAAACACTATATACATGTACATACTTAATGCACATACATATATATGGCAGATATACCTGGCCTATCGCCGCGCCGGCAGGAGGAAAGCGAGACCCGGAGACGGTGAAACTTTGGATTTACCCATGCAAATGGAGAACGGTTCTTCCGCGACAAGTTTTAATTCAACGTTTCGTCGCGCCCGAGATTGTCTTGACTCCGTTGGGCAACGCGTATACGGTTTCTCGTGAGTGAAGTTGGTCAGGACTTTGCGCGTTCGGCTCGGTATCACTCCGTTGCGGAGTTTCATTCCCTCTTTGCCCTCTCACTCCAATCGAGCGATTCGCGTCTTCGTCTCGCGCTTTCTCCCCCGGCCAGGTAAAAGAGACCTCGAGGAACCACTCAAAATGGTAATACAGAAGTTCAAAGACACCACCGTCTCACGGTTTGTACCGTGAGAATTTCAACTTTCTGCTCTTCCGCGCTTAGTCATGGTCCTCATATTTATGCGTGTACGTATCTCTTTGCGCATTTTTCATCTCGTCATCAGCACCAACATACACATGCGTAAATACATAGATATAGAGAATATATAATTTCGAGACTCCCATGGGTCATGCACAATTTTTCCCTTGCAAATTTTGCCGCACACCCTGGATCAAATTTATACGGCAACTCGTGCAATTTGGCCCTCGCGTCATCCGCTCGACGACTTAGATTCGTACGAAGATCCGCTGAGGCAAGTGTTGCTACGGGACAAAAGCGGCCCACGTAATCGGCACTCGTACTCGCACCACCCCGCCTCTGTCCTTATTTCCTCGGCGTCTGTGTTCGAATGAATAATAAATTGGAGACGACACATAGGGAAACGTTGTTGTGCAACGACTTGGCGAGACGTGGAACCAAATTGTGTATTAATATTAAATTCATGGTGTAGGGGCTAGAGGGAGGGTGCGCGAGGTTCGATATACAGCCGTGTCTAGCCTCTGAGGTCAGCGATCCCGTTGCCGAGTCATCAGGGTCGTCTTTTTCCGTGTGTTACACGATCGGTTGATGCACACCCACAAACGGTTGCGGCATGCAGGTGCTCGTCTATAGATTCGCGGCTGCCGTATATCCACAGAGACATAGCTGGTGACCGCCCCTAGCCTCGTTAGAATCTCCGACGAGCACTGAATCCCGAATGATTCGGTTTTTTCCCAAATTGCGCGTCAAAGAATATCGCTTCAACCGGGTACAGCAATCGTCATCAATTGAGGAGGTAGAGCGAAATTGGCAGCGTTGATTCACGGGGAAAATTGTCTGAGAGAAAAGCCCCCCTGGACGTGTCTTCCCTTTTCGTGAAAACGTTGAAAGATACGAGTGGCGATATAGCCGCGTAATCTACGGAGACCGTGGAATAAAAATAAATCGAGTGCCCTACCCGCGCTCTCGGGGGCGGACAAAAAGGCCTGGCTAACCTTGTGCTTGCTGTATCATCAGCGGTTTTTCTCCACTACCCGTCGAGGCTGGTCGATAGAACGGACCTCGGGGTGTCTAAGTAACGCGCGAGCTTAAGTAAGGCAGAGATCGCACAACGGCGGCAAACACCCTTAACGATAAATTCGTGGCCGCATATTGCACTCTAGGGAGTGGCAACAACCCCAATGTACGGTAGATCGACGAAAGAGGGTCGGCTCACTCGCTACACACCTGTTCCACAATTGTCCAAGTCCCATGGGTGCCAATCCAGTGTCGATCGTCGTGTCGGAGAAGACCAGCGGAGAGAAAAGTCTCTTTCATGTCTCGTCGCGACCAAAAAGACCTTGTGGGTCAAGTGAGAAAAGAACGTAGCGGCCCAACGGGAAAGCCGGAGAGAACTTCAAATTTAAGAAGTGCTCGCGTAGTTTTGGCCCTGGGTAAACTCCGTTGCGGGTTTTATCGCATTTGCCCGCAAATGCAACGAACCCCGTCTCTGAATGTCTAATGTATCCGGGCAAGAAGCCTTAGCGGGAGAGATGCTCATAGATCGTTTTTGCAATTTGTTCCACAAGGACGTGGTGGAGGTTGCCTGCTGGCTGCTATAAAGTATTCAGTTGGTCCGAAGTAGATAGGTAGGCAGCAGCGGCAGAGCCAGTTGGTCGTGTTCCTGATCAAAGTGCCAAGCAGCCAACCGAAGCCGGGTAGAGGATAGGACTGGAGAGCGAGAGAGGATGATGGGAGGTCTGTAATCGTGACAAACACCGATGACACGAACTTCCTTCGTGTACAGGTGATGCCAGGCTCTTACCAGCACGAGGCGAATATTTTACACATTTATGACAACCGCAGAACAAATAATGGTCCAATGCACATGTGCAATCTGGATCCCGAAATTGGAGGACAAAAAACAGACATCCAGACAAGAACAGACAGAACACCTTAAGTCTTTAGATCTTGGACGACGTGTCGAGCTATTCCATGCTGATCTTTATGATCATTGATCATTGATGGGCTGTTTGGTTGCAGTAGGTTGTCTGTCAAAGACAACCCACATCGGACCTTCTCAATCATTTCCTTTTACGTCTTCGTATTCGACCACCCTGTGCATAAACCCTAGTACAACGTTACCCATCTTTTATGACCTTATAGTTTGTCGTATCCGTTGGCATTCAGTGCAGTTGTACGAGTGGAAAAGCTATAGAGTTGCTATCAGACTGCGTTCAACGATGGATTGAGCTGAGCTTTAAAACGAAACATTTCCAATGACTAATTCATGTGTCATTTGAAACCAACGAAAGAAGTTGATGCAACAGGGGCACTACAAAATACAAAAACGTAGAACATTGAGCAGATTACAGCTCCGAACATACCGAAGAATCGTGTCGGTTTTAAATTTGTACTCGCAATTATGTAAATTCGGTGAATTAATTATGCCACATAAATTCGTATAAGCGTGTAGCAACGCTAACGCAATTGTGGCGCGAAAAGAACTGTAATGAGAAACGTACGCGCGCAGCTGATTTCTCTCAACAAAATCTTGATAAATTCCTAACTGAGCCTTGCCAGCAGGTCAACTTTTAATTCGCGTACTCACGATCGTTTAGTGTCTTCCCCTTCCGAAGGTCGGCATTTTTCCTTATGAATGATTGATGGAACATCGGGAGGTCTTCGACGCCAGTCATCAATATTCATTCCCCATTTGGTGCTTCGAAGCTTCGCTGCCCAACCAAGATTACCCCGTTAATATTTAATCCTTCACTCGTTAAACGTGGCGGTAAACCTTGCGGCGACATAATCAGTCGTGTTTCCTGGTCCGAAGTTTGTCCGGTCTCGAGTGCAAAGTTTCGCGAGAGCACACGAGAAATAAATTTCGTCGGATGATGCTTCTTGTCGTTTGACTGAAGCGTTCTCCGTGATGGGAAGGGGTCATGCAGCCCGGACGTCTGTCCCTGCCGCGGTCTACAAAGGATTCCACTTTTTCCAGTTGGTGGAGCAATTTCCTCGAAAGTCAAACTGTCGGTGAAAGGTAGAGGACATATACGTAACGTACGTGCAGCACACATAGTCCACGTGTGTAGGAATGGCGGAAGCTACCTACCTAACCGCGGTGAATGTGCGAGAGGGTGCATGAGGGCGCAAAGAAAGCTTTCTTTAAAATTTATGGCCTGAGGGGCTTGAGTGGGTAGAGTCAGTGGTGGGGCCCCTTGGCTGCCGGTTTCCCGGCACAAGGCGGGCGGAATAACTCGCTGGCTGCTTTCATCAAAACGCCAATAAATTTAACCGCGGAAGCCAACTGGCTCGGTGCATCAAAAGATCTAGAAAGACTCCTGGTTCGTCCGGGCTCACGCGATAGATATATGGAGAATAGTACTGGTGCCTCAATACATGTATCTTTGCACAGCGATAGACTTCAAGCAGTTTCCGCTCTAAGCTTTACGTTTGACCAAAAATGAATCGATGTTGAGGTCTGCGTCTCGCGAGAAACTCGACGGTATCAGGCTTGGCTCGTTACCTCTAGAAACTCTCCAGCTTCACCAATGACGTTCTGTTCGATGCAAAGGAGCTCCGGTGACCAATGTTGCATTTCGAGGTCATCAAATATGCAATACCAATAAGATTTGAGAAGCTTCGAGCTCTTGGCTGCCGAAATGAGAGACTTTCCAACTCTGACTGATCCCAACGTTACCTTTCAACCTTTGGAAGTTATTTTTGCCAATGGGGCAAGCAGTTCAACCTCAATTATAGCAGTCTGATAATATTCCAGCGCACACTTGCACTTTGATACTCCGAGTTGCTTCAAGCTACACATTAGACTCTTGCACTGCTGATAAACTTTGCAATAACTTGATGCACGGTGAACCGTTGTCTTTTCAAAATAGATCATTGTTTTTCCACTACTCTTCAGTCCTTCCGTTCTTCTGTTCTTCCATCCTCATCACCCAGAGCGTTTTTCCACATTTCAGTGTGACCGTTTTCCTCGCCAGCTCGGAAACTGCTTCTCTCCAAAATCTAAGGTTCGCTGCCCGACCATACTTCTCGATTGCAGCTTCTTCATTCCACACGAAGAACTTCGCCAAGAATAAAGCCGCAAAAAATCGGAGATCCACAAGGATTCGTCCTGCCTGGGCAGGATAGAGATAAGGAAACATTGACGGTGAACCAAGGGTTCTGTTCTGCGTGCATTTTGTGTTCGAATGGAGGCAGGCTCTTTCGGGAAAGTTGTAGCAGTCGATTTCCGGACGCCTCTGGTTTATCGTGCACGGGTGTTGAGAGTGTAGCTTGGAGTAGAAACGTCCGCCATGCTGACCATCGTTGTATACTTGGGTATTTCTGTATAGATGGAATAGTATAGTTGCTGGTTGTTCTCTCCATCAGTTCGAGGGTGGTTCGCGCGAGGAGGTACGCACTCTCGGACGGAGAACGGAGTAAGGACTTGTCCCGACTAGTCTTCGTTAAATATTTACAACCAGGGAATCCGGTCGGCCATCGACCACGGGAGGAAGAGCGGGAGCGGTATGGCCGCGTTTCGATGAAGGAGTAAGTACGATCTACACCTCAATCCTGTACCTACGACCGATGGGAGGGTAGCGGAGGATGGCAAAGGGCGAGTAGGGATGGACCTCTTACTCAGCGTACGTGGGAACGCTGGTACATCGTCGAAGTCGTCGTTTGTTGAGTTCAGAAGATACCCCCTGTCTTTTGCTACTGGGATACACTTATCCCCTGGCTTTCTCCTTTTTTTCTCCAGTGTATTTTTCTTCTTCGTCGTTCTCTGCGCAAAAGTTCTTCTTCGTATTCTCACGAATCACGTTTCTCGTAAGAGAACGCGGAGAGAGAGAGAGAGAGAGAGAGAGGGGATGGGTGATCACGTAAAACTGAGAATAAAGATCGCCAGCGTGTGCTTACCCGGGTACTTACCCATACCTATATCTTTCTCCCAGCCGCGAACACCATCTTTCCGGTACCTGTACGCTCACTCTCTCTCTCCCTCTTTTACCCTCTTCCCTTACGTACCTCGTCCTTCTTAGATGCTCTGCAGCTTCTTCCCCCACAAAATAAATGGAATCCACGTGCCCCAACTGGAGCCTGTCTCGACGAGGGCAGGGGTAACTTGACAAATTCGCGGAAAGTGACAAAATTTTCGAATTACTGTAACCCTGTATATATATAATACGAGGAGCCGACCTAGATTCAGCTGAATATTGTTCTCAACCACGGTTCTTCATCCTACCATTAACAATGCGGATACACGGCAGCTTAAGGGAAGATCCCTTTGTAAGGTAAATGAGAGCTTATGGCTGTAAATGAACTGTACGGGGAAGCTGAGGCCTTTGTGGCCCCAGAATTCCAGATTAATCGGTAGGCCATTTGGTCACAAAATTGTTGGGTCTTGAAATTTTAAACGCGTTTTCCTGAAAACAACTTTTTTCGTGAACCTCGTACAAGATAACTCGAATACTATCGGACCAATCATTTTGGAATTCTGCACATTTGTAGACAATATCATTACCGTCTATGGGGACCTCAAATTCCTCGAAATTTATTTTGAAAAATGACTATTTCATTAACAAATACGAAAGTAAAAATCTTATGAAAAACAGAACATCTTTTCAAATGCGTGCCGTGTTTGATGTGAATTTCCACTTTCCTTTGGATTTTTTAACTTCACATAAAGCATGGGAGTCTGAGAAATCTAAAACTGCTTAGCTCCGATGTTGCAGATTAATACACCAGTCGTTAAGTTGTTCGGAACAACTCAGGCGGCAACCATCTCTGAACCAAGCAGAGCCACAATTTTTAAATATAAAAAATTTGGGAAATGAAAGAATATGTTCATGAAATTTTAATTATGTAGAATCAATCGTTTCTTCGATTAAATTCGCTTATTTTCGCCCCCTTAATTGAGGCTTGCGGTTATTGAGCATCTCTTACGACATAAAAATGGCCGCTCGCGGTGATTAAACGTCGAAAAGTATTTGTATCCTATCGATTACCTCACCCTCCTTCGCCCTTCGTTATTTTCCCTACTCGCATCGTTCCGCAATAACTGCTGTTAATTAAAATAAACAATTTTCCCACCCCTTTCGCCTGGATGATGTTTCCCGTAGCCAACGCAGCGATATTTTTTTCCGCTCTTTCGCCTCGTTATTGTTTGTATTTTCAAGAGATCAAACTAGTCGGGCAGTCATGCATCGTGGGCAGAGCGGAGCGTCGATGATTTATTTTCAATTTTCTCCATCGAGTCGAACTCAATTTGCGAATAAAACGTGTACGGGCCATCCTGCGAAATGGTGTATTTTTTTTCCCCTTTTCATTGCATCCACTCCGAACGATGGCCATGATTAATTCGTTGCCTCGAATAATCGGCTTTTCGATTCTTTTGCGTTTATTTGTGAAACTTTTTGCCCTGTTGACTTTTGTCATCCCGGAAAACGCAACGAAAATTCGTTTTTGTTATAATCGAAAAGATGTTTTCATTTTTTTCGGGTGATCTAGGTCGCGGGTCTCCGACGAGCATGCGAAAAAATGTTCGGGCGAATTTCCTACCCTGACAAGATATTTAAAAAATTTCAAATTGCGACAATGTTTATTTTCTCGTGTACTCTACATTGGAGATGAGAACGGTAACGTTATCGACGAAAAACGGAAAACACTCTGATATTCGAGGGTGCGTTTCACCCCTTGAAAACGTTTTTCCGTCCATGAAAAAATACGTGTCTCTTAGTTTTTGATACTCTATTACATAAAAAAGTTTCAACAAAATTGGAGGGGGACACCACAGTGATATTCCTTGTGAGCCGGTCGAAAATTTAGGTAGGCATTAGGTAGGCATTAGGAGGGCCCTTCTGAATAATTGGTTAAATTGCAGTGGTGATTAATAAAAAATATGTCACATTCAATTATTATACCCACCGATCAACTTCAATAAAAAATTTCGCGCAAATTTAGTAGATTTCGACATTTTTACATTTTCTCTGAACAGTCGCGGCTACGGAAATTCTTCTGCTAGTCATGTTTTTCTAAGTTTTATTAATAATAATTTTTTTAAGCATTCAGTGATTGCCTGTTTTTATTGTCGTTGCCGATTCTTTAGAGTTTTTGACAAAAGTGAGCAATTTATATCAGGCATCTGGAGTTACGTAGTGTATAAGTTATTAGATATAAATGAGGCCAGCGTGTCATCTCCATAAAGGGTTTTGACATTTCAAAACATCTTTTTCTTTCATTTTAATCCAATAGTAGGTGTTAAAAATATTTTCCCGAAGGGGCTAGATTCGACGATTACATGTAAGTAAAAAAAAATCTCCGTTTTATTCGTACTTAAAATTTTAATCGCTTTTTTTCTCAAAACTGTATTTTTCAAGTCGGTGGACACGATTACTTAATAACGAATGCACCGATCTTGTTCAAATTTTACACATTTCTACATAATATTGACTACTTATTACAGAAAAGATTTTTTTCTTTGATCCGTACTTATTTTACAAGGCAATGCATGGTTTAGATTTTACCAAAAATCGTACTCTTTTTCATACAACTCTTTGTATGCTTAAAGTTTGAATAAAATAATTATTTTATTATATTTGAAAAAAAAAATATTTTTTTTTTGGTGCTCAAACCCATGTAACCTGATAAAGCGCCGTATAAATGAGACGATTTTTAGTCGTAATTTTTCGTTTCAAGTTCGATAGCTTTGCTTGAAATTTTACCAATATACTGGGATGTATTTCGACTTGATTATAGGCAAAAATCAGTTAATTGTTAAATATTCGGGTTCGTGAAAGTAACACCTCAAATAATTCAGTTTTACGGTAAAATCGCGAACTTTCGGTGGCTGAAAAGGGAAGAAAAAAGAGAGATATGGGTGACGAGTACCTCCGACTGGTGGACCTCGAGGCCAATGTAGATTTGTCCGGGACGAACCGCTGCGTGTTCGCTTTCGGTGTCCCGTGGTTGTCAAAGTAAAAGGGCACTTCCGTCCCCGACTGGTGTATACCCGAAGCCCGAGAAGTCGATATCCCATCATTTTTCCCTAGCCCGTCGTACTCCTGGAGCAAGGACCACACTTTCACTCTGGTGTTCGCCAGCATGTGTCCCACAAGCGCACTAATAAAAAAAAAATGTCACCTAAGTCTCGAAGGACAAGTTTCGAGGACCGTTCCGTTGGCTCGCGAGCCACCGACTAATTTTTGCCCCGTGTCGAGATTTCGATCGAATGTCTCGACAAAAGCGTGGCACTCGTAAATGGCAAAACATCTGATGACAGAGGAAGCGATGGGGCGATCCCGATATAATTATTTCGTCACGGTGTACCGATCTCAAACGGCAACCCGCGCGCGCACGCACGCACACACGCACACACGACCATACGTCAATTCATTCGCATTGTCACTCATCGTGTTACGAGCTCGAATCGGTGCTCGCCATCCACGTAACAGCTGAGCGACCCTAGAGGAGCGCCAGCACGTTACAATCAACTGCCTCAGTGCGCAATTTGTGCGAGATTTTTTTTTCCACGACTACGCTCAACCCTAGCGAGATTAGTCGCTGAAATTTAAATTCGTAACATCGTGATTTACCGAGACGAATGCCGTCACGTTCGCAAGTTTAACAGTCGAAAAAGGCACCTGCTGCGGACGTCATATGCATATTCTCTGCAACGAATGCAAATCGGGAGTAGCAACCCGGAAACCACGAACCTGCATACACGTCGATGAAAAACCTCTGAAAATAGCTGATTATATGCGCGCGCACGCACACACCCACCTATAGATGCGTTTTGCTGGATGAAATAAAGTGCATTGCTTGGTGAACTCGTGTTCGAGAGGCCGCTGGGTGAAATGCTTCGAATTTCGAAAGCTCGTACGAGCACCTTCAATGTATTTCATCTTCTCGAACTTCTCCTTCGTATATGTATAAATTCTTCTCATGAAATAACCTTTTTTCATACATATATATATATACATATATATATATATATATATATATATATATATATATATATATATATATATATATATATATATATATGGGCTAATCCAGCTCAACTCAGACTACTATTTCCCTCACCATCGTTCATTAGAGAATTTCATAGTGGACAACCTTATGCCTGGTGTTATACGAACTCCTTTTTTTCACATTTTTCCCCACTCCGTGCCTTTTTGCGACTGCAAAAATGGAAAAGTCCACTCGCGCCGTTCTTTAAATGCTGAACATTTTTTGTTACGTTTTGGATCTGTTTTGTGCATTTTTCACCAAATCTCAACTTGTACTTCGGAAATTTACTACACTTTTTTGTGGAATTTTGATTCGAGAGATGAATAATCTTTCGATCTTGCAAGTAAAAGCAAACTTCTAAAAGAACAAAAAATGTGTTTTTAAAATAGGCAGACTGTATGTTATGTTTATAATGCCCTGGGAGGATTGAGATCACCTCAAAAAATTAATCGAAGCCATTTCTACTCAGGTAAATTTAAATTACCAGCACAATGAGAAAGAGAGACTGCGAAGGGGATAGGAAGGAGAACTACATAACACAGCATACAACGTAGGATAGATAACGTGGCAGAAATGCGATTTGGGGTGATCAAAGAAAAATTCAGAATGACATACATCCCACTCAAATTGAATTTGATCTAAAACCATATTTTGATAATTATTCCCGAAATCGAAATTTTACGAAAAAAGTGCCTATGGGAAGCACAAATGGAGCTTTGGTAAAAAAATGCACAAAACAGGTCTAATACATATCTAAATGTTTTAAGAATTTTGGATAACGGCTCAAGTGGACTTTTTGATTTTTAGCAGCCATAAAGGGGTTCTCCCCCCACTCTGCAAGAGGTCGGGGAAGATAATTAAAAAAAATAGGTGTTTTTTACAGCAGGAGTAAAGTTTTCCACTATGGAAATTTATAATCAGCAATGCTGGGGAAATAGTTGTCTGAGTTTAAATGGAATACCGCATGTATGTATATATGAGTGTATACAAAAGGATTTTCGATTCCGTTACATCCATGTAATGTTGGCTATCAGAAGATTTGGTTTTTTCGAGGACGGT
Source organism: Ophion costatus (assembly GCA_951751655.1). NCBI lineage: Eukaryota > Metazoa > Arthropoda > Insecta > Hymenoptera > Ichneumonidae > Ophion > Ophion costatus. The sequence goes on from OX632363.1 coordinate 35,481,933, forward strand.
CTTTGAATTCGAAAGTCTTTAGAATCACGTTTCCTCGTGTGCGTGCGTGTGTGCGCGCTTTTGTGTGTGTGTGTGTGTGTGTGTGTGTGTGTGTGTGTGTGTGTGTGTGTGTGTGTGTGTGTGTGTGTGTGTGTGTGTGTGTGTGTGTGTGTGTGTGTGTGTGTGTGTGTGTGTGTGTGTGTGTGTGTGTGTGTGTGTGTGTGTGTGTGTGTGTGTGTGTGTGTGTGTGTGTGTGTGTGTGTGTGTGTGTGTGTGTGTGTGTGTGTGTGTGTGTGTGTGTGTGTGTGTGTGTGTGTGTGTGTGTGTGTGTGTGTGTGTGTGTGTGTGTGTGTGTGTGTGTGTGTGTGTGTGTGTGTGTGTGTGTGTGTGTGTGTGTGTGTGTGTGTGTGTGTGTGTGTGTGTGTGTGTGTGTGTGTGTGTGTGTGTGTGTGTGTGTGTGTGTGTGTGTGTGTGTGTGTGTGTGTGTGTGTGTGTGTGTGTGTGTGTGTGTGTGTGTGTGTGTGTGTGTGTGTGTGTGTGTGTGTGTGTGTGTGTGTGTGTGTGTGTGTGTGTGTGTGTGTGTGTGTGTGTGTGTGTTTGAGTGTGTGTGTGTGTGTGTGTATCGATAGTCAGAGAGAGAGAGAGAGAGAGAGAGAGAGAGAGAGAGAGAGAGAGAGAGAGAGCAAGAAAGAAAGATACCGCCAAATCATATTCATGCCCCTTCACACTTCAGTTTTCTGTACAGACACACCCACTCACAATATTATATATGGATTCACGGTATACATATATTTACAGTGTGCCAATTACAAGGTGGCAATTTGTTATTCAAGGGCCTCCCGCGGAGATTTTGTGGACGACGAAAACACAATTTTCAGTGCTTTTTCAAGTCTCCTTCGAAAAAATATAGCCTGCTTTTATGATAAGCAGTATATGGCAGAGAAGACAAACAGTTCTGAAAAAATGGGAATTCCATTTTGAGTACAGCAGAGCAAAGATCATTAAATTCCGAATACGAAACACTCCTGAAAAACTTTTACTGTGTATATTTTCGGGAGAAAAATGATTTAAAAAATGCATTTCGACGGTGGATAAATAGAATCAAATTCCATTAAAAAAAAGTTTTTTACGAGTGTTTCGTATTCCGAATTTAATTATTTTAATTCTGGTCAACTTAAAATGGAATTTTGATTTTGTTCCAGAATGCCCATTTTTTTCTGGAAAATACTACTCACCAGAAAAATAGCCGATCTCTTTTTTCAAAGACTATTTGAAAAACTATTAGACATTATATTTTTTCTCGGTCGAAAAATCTCCGTGCCAGAATCTTAAAAAGCATATGGTAACCTTATAATTGTCACCCTGTATATGGAATCCGTACAGGCGGCGTGGCATGCATTTGATCTCCGGTACATACCGAATATAGTTTACACTTTATACCTACACAAATATATATATATATATATATAAACATGTATATATGTATACCCATATACCCAGATATAATGTATAAATGTATATACATATATAGATTTTATCTGAGTATCTTTTCACGTTCGGAAAGGGGAGAGAGCGAATGTGAGAATGAGAAAAAAGAAAAAAAAGTGTGTGTGTGTGTGTGTGTGTGCGTGTGTGTGTGTGAGAGAGAGAGAGAGAGAGAGAGAGAGAGAGAGAGAGAGAGAGAGAGAGAGAGAAGTATGCTGCTCATCTCTCGGCGTCCGTGGAAAATTGCAAATTCTCAGGGGATCGCTGCGGGTGCCTCGCACCAAAAGTACATCCACCCACGTCTACCTGCACGTGTATGTATAACATTCGCGGGAAACAGAAAAGCCAGGATAACCAATTGCAGCTCTCTGTATGCTGCCAGCAATGCCATGGCCTCAGCTTCACCTTTGTACATATGTATATATATGTAGAAGCCATGGGGATGTATCTCGAGGGTAGGCATAAAGTAGCTACCCGATGATGTATGCCTCGTAGATGCGTATTTATTTTACACGTTGTCTTCGCAACGCGCAAGCGCGGCGAGATACACGAGAGGGGCCTGTTCGAGAGGATATTTGTTGGTCGGTATCCGCGGACATGCACGAAGGGCCGTATGGAATAACGGTGCACGAGGGACGATATAGGCGAACGACTCGCTGTCGTTAAAAATTTATTCCGGGTTCGCAAGTCGCTGGCAACCCAAATTCGTCTTCCCTCCTGCCATATGTTAGGGCTATTTCAGTACGGGAACTCATTGCAGCTATTGCCTCTTCGATACTTCAATCCACATACACAGACGCCTGTCTATTTCCTATGCGGGTATCGCCTGAGCACGCGATCCCACGCGGGCACTCTCGTAAATTTGGAAGACCTGAAGAATCATCCAGACCGCTGAGTTCCAACGTGTCGGAGGTTGTTTTCAATCGAGACGAGTCGAGCTCGAGAGAATTTCAATGGCGCTGCTGTCAGAGCCTAATGAGGTGCCTTCAAAGCTGGTGATGACGTACGAGGTCGATATAAACTCCGCTTTACGAGCCAGCTCGCTTTAATTCTCATCACGTGAAGGCACACCTAGGACAGCTTTGGGTTTCACTATGAGCCTCCAAATCGGATAACGAGGAACACACTGGCTGGTTATCACCACAACTTTTATGGAACGGGATGTGAAAGAAGAGGAAACGAAGAGAGTGAGAGGACAGAGGCAGAAAACAGTAAAACACGTCAGGAACAGACGTTCGGACAAATTTTCCCTCGCGTTTACGAGAGCGTATAACAAGGGGAGCCGCGTGAGTGCGCTGCACCCCGCGTCTAGTTTTCACGGAAACCAAGATTCGTAAAGCCCTCCACCGCACCGCGGTATATAGCGTTCAGCGAGTGTGCCACTCGCGTGTGGCTGCGGGAGAGAAGGAAGTTCCTGAAGGATCACAGTAATGGAGGTTTATTCGCGTTGGGGTGCGCTCACATGCGCGCGGAGATGAGAAGTGTGGGGTTATACCTGAGACACGTGAGCTCCAACGCGAGTTATGCCGTAGCATGGTTTAACGATTGCGTTGAAGGATGAGAAACGGGTGAAGGGAGCGCGCACGGGTAGCATCTCTGGAATTCATGAGTTCTCGGTTGGAGAACTCGTGGAACGTTCGAGTTCTATAGGGCTCCGAAGTTTCGCTGAGACTGCTCGACGCTGTGTCTTTTTCGCTACCCCCCGATAGCGTCCAACGGAAGCCACCATCGTAATTTCACGTTCCGCGAGTCTCTCATGATATGAGATTTGATATCACGGAGTGTAGATTCGAAAGTGACAAGGGATTCTTCGTTATGAGGAAGATTTTTGGAAAATCTGAAAAATCAAGAGCCTATTGATCTTCAACTCCAATTGCAATCACCATACCGATTTCCATGAAGAACCGTGCAGCGTAACGCTTGGCGAAGATTGGTTGGTGAATCGCCGTGAGTCTTTTCACCTGGAAAGGCATCAAAGGACGTCATCACGAATCAAAGCGCTACTGCGCCTCTTACAAATGTCATACCGAGCAGACCGTCTGCTTTAAGGTTTGCTCTTCAGAGCGCGCAACATTGCCAGGAAGTGCTCGAAACTTGAAGGTTCGTCTGGGCAAAGACCAAGAGCTCGTTGGTGTTCACAGCTATCGAGACGCTCGCTAATGACGTTGCGTACGATTCGAAATGGGGCGACGTGGAAACGCGATGGCGTTTCGCTGTACAGCGCCGGTTCGCATTAGCGCCGGGTGATTCAAAAGAACGGAGCTTTGCGTGAAACTCTACGTCTGGCATTTGGTGCATTGAAGTACCGTCAAAGGAGGCAATGACGCGGGTGCTGCGTGAATCGATTTGCACCGGGCGCATCGGGAACTGAATCAGTGCTGATGTCCCTGGAGGTTCCGGGTTCAAGATGGGAGTTGTGCCAGAAGGGGTCGAAGACTAGTTGTTTCCAAGGGCTAAGTTGGCAATACGCGATGTATCCTGATCCGCCGGGTGTTCGGTTGATCCAGAAAAAGATAGAGCCGTCATCCTGGTTAGCATGATCGTTTATGCAGCTAACTTCCGGGATTCCGTCGCATACGAGCTCATCGGTGTGTTGGCTGCTTTCCTGCGAGGCCCCATCCCTCTGTCTATCCTCGTGCTCTCCTTCAGTCGCAGCTTACTCGGAGCGACCGAGGAGTTATCGCTTAGGTAGTTGAATATCTGACGCCATTATAACTTGATCTAAGTTAGTCTCATCGCGTCTCGTGATCCCAGAGGCTCAGAGCCCGAGAGTTACTCCTTTCCTTGGCACCGCCGCCCTCCTTTTTGGGGTCTTGTCCCGACTACGCTTCTCCATTCCCACCATCCGAGTATCACTATTAATTAGAGCAAGGACCAACTTGGCTTGTCTCCATCCACCGACGGATCCACGAGACTCCCTAATTATAGCGAAGTTACATCCCGCTCCGACGTACGTTACTCTCTCTCGCTCCATCTCCTTCCCTCCTGCCCCGCACGTGTCTATACTTTGCATCTCTCGCTGCACCTGGTCGCTCCTGCCACTTCCTCGTACTCTCAATTATTAAGGTCATGAAACAGCCGACAGCTGGTGACCTCGTTCGATGTAGCTAGATGCAAATATTTCAGAAGCTTGCGAAGCGTCCACTTAAGGGATTATACTTAGTTGGAAAAGTAAATAATAACTTTTTTCATAACCAATCTATTTTGACAGTATGTCATCTTATAAATGATGAATTTATGCTCCATGAAAATTCCAAGGTCATCGGATGAAAATTGACAAACTTATAGGCTGTCATGTAGACGCCGGTTGGAATGCGCGGAAGCGTCGTTCGGAACCTTGAACGCTTTTTTCTCGGAAAGTACAGTTTTCAAAGTCGGTGAGCAAAATATGACAATATATTGCATCGATCTTTCTGAAATTTTTAGGGCTTTTTCTAGGTGCAAAAATATAGTATTTGATCGAAGGATTTTTTTAATAATGTTTACTTTCGATTTGATCAACGAGGAATGTCCATTTTTTTCAAACATCAAGACTTCCACTTTGAACACGCGAAATTCTTTTTTAATGTGATATTTCGAAATAAATTCCTACCATTGACCAGGAGATAATAGAAAAAAACTTTTTCCAGAGGTGCTTTTCGGATATCGGCTGTAAATCAATTTTACTCAAATATTTTTACACGACAAAATTACAGAGTGTTTTCAGATGATATCTAAATACCAAAATATTCTAGAAATTTATCATTGCGTCATCCTAAAAAAAATTCCAAGGATGAGCTGTTTTCGACTGTTGCATAACTAGGTTTATGCCTAGTTATGTTGGATTGCATTAAACGTTGGAACTGCCTTCAATCTAAAACCTAAGACCGTTATTCGATCAGCCCTCATACCTAGGTCAAGCTTGTCACGTCTCTAGCGTAGGCTTCCTGCATATTTCGTGAATTACCAGCGGAGGCAAGCAAGCAGTTGATCAACCGATAGTTCTACAATTCCAATCAGCCAAGCCATCCGCGAAGTCAATTGCCAAGACCAAAGCTGATGGCAATTCGACAGCAATGAAGCAGTTGCTTCTTGGTTCCCCTTTTCCCGCTACCTCGGAGTCCACATAGCACTCAACCGACTTGATACCGATATCTTTTACGGTGCTCTCCTTTGCGCTATCATCGAATTTTACGAGCACCAGCGTATGCGTGACCGGTGGCGAGTACGCGCTACCACCTCAATACGAAATGCTGACGCGATACAAAAAAGTACTTCATCCTTCCAGCAGACGAGTCTTCTCTTATTGATAGCTCGATCTACGTAGAACGAAATAAAAACAGATCGAAGTTGTCCGCAAGGTTGGCGGACAACAGACCGCGCTAAGTAACGGAACCGGATGCTCTATAAAATAAGAATATATCGCCGATATGTACGTAGATACGAGTGAGCTCGGTATAAATATACGTATCAAATATTATCTCTCAAAGCTCGCGCGTAAATTGCATTACATTACGGTCGCCCCCTACAATTTTATGGAGACCGCATTATTTTATGCTCCGCAACAAAAGACGAGAGGTAAGAGAGTCTTTGAAATTTCCGAGCTGGGTACGTGCACCAGGATTGTATTTGCACCCGCGTTTTATCCTCCCTGTTTTGCCTCCCTTTTATCTTCTCTTTCGTTTTATCCTCGGTCTCTATGTTTCTTTCACCATTTTCTCCGGGCTTGGTCCGCGAGCTCTGGTGAATTCGCTGTTGGCTCTCGACTGTTGAAAATAGAATAATCAACTTACCGAGGTCTGTGAAGGTCTGCCTGGTATACACTTAACACTTAACGCCCCCACAACTGTGGATACGATTATTCGTTGCTTCTGAAGACCTGGAAAAAATTACGTTTCGGGATGCTGCAGCTGGTTAGCCATTGTGAGTGGTGAAATTAAGCACTTCGAACAATCGCGGAAAAGAAAAAGGATACAACCTGAGTGTTGAAAAGCCGGCATACATCCCTGAATCGACATACATCCCTGGAATTGACTGGAGGAGTGAAATGCTTCAATTGCCTATCAGCAAGCAACAAGGTATGAAAGATTCAGACAGTTATTTGCACTGCAGAGGGCTGAGTTGACGCTGCGCTGGCCGATTGGGGTTGTTGCCCCCTGACCCTTCCGGACATACGCATATATAACCAAGGTGATCGCGCGGTACTGCAATCACGCAGTATCAATCCATGTATATTGACGTAATTTATTATCGGTAGCAATGCACGATGATTTCAGTGCCTCAAAGCCCCAGTCACTCATCGTGCAATTGTCTCGAAATTCCGGAAGTTCGTGTTCTCTATTATTTGAATTTCTACCCGACCCTGGACTCAAAAAAATAGGCAATGTGAAGAAAAAAAGAGAAACGGCAGCGGCGCCATTGCAGTTGCGAATATTACGTCGTTCCTAACCATATGCATTATTTGCGGTACTTTATGTGGCTGGAATATCCAAGGGTTGCGGCTCGCTCGCTCCCCCAATGATTTCGTTGCCGCGGCTATACGTGAGCGGGGCGGAGGTTACTTGGGGGTGGAAAATGGAGCTCCGCGCGTATACCCCCTCGGCATATCATTATTCCAAAGTATACGAGCAGACCGTGGCAACGACTAGACTCGTGATGCGGCGGCAACATTAAAAATGCAATAATCTTCCACGAGTGTTCGCCCTCAATGTTTCAGTGCCAAGCTTCTAGAGGCCCACGCAGCAGGCCAACTATCGTTAGCAATCAAGTTTTCGGTGCACATCAGCGAGAATCGTCTATGAAACATTGACGAGAATGTTCCAGGCTGAAAATTACAATGAGTCGTTTCTCCCCTACGGATCGTATAGATGTACGAGCCTTCAGATGGTCATTGCCAATCGACATGTCGTGATGTGTTACCAACCCGTCCTGGATATCCATTCCGAGTTTCATGCAAATCAGCATCCAGTTGTTCTCTTCCAACAGAAAGTTTTTCACTCATTGAGGTCCGTGAAGTTACAGGACTACCGGTCCTGGGAGACCAAACTTTTGCTGCTGGGGCATAGAGAATGAGGGGCTGGAGGCACATCGATAGATCGATCCATCTCGATCGATCCATCAGTATATGAAGTGCGCGTGCAGGTTTGATCGTAAATTCTTGAACTCTGGGAAAGAGGACGAGAACGGGGGAAGTGTGCCCCAGGTGGGTTTCCCACATCACCAGCCGTTTTCCTGGTGAATTAATACATAAATAAAAGCCCCTGGCACTAAGCTCGTAAAGCTGGGTACTCGCGCCCGTCGGCATTTCCACCGCGGATCGTTCTCCCCATCCTCCATCTATTTTGCGATGATCAAAGAGAGCCTCCCGGAAAAATAACACCTTCGTCACCCTCGCAAGATTTCTCGCACACTTTATCGATAGCTCCAGTCAAATCGCCACCTGACAATTTCCATTCTGACGTTATCATCGAAAGCAAGGGGTCAAAAAAGGAAAGCGTTGTGCTGTATAGGAGGCAGGGATCAGCGGGATCGGAGCTACGATATGGGGAGTGCGATCGAGAGATCCGAAAATCCAAGGAAGAACGGCGGAATTGCCACGGAGCCCCGGGATATCACGAGGTCATCTTCGAGGTCGGGTGCCATTGTCCTCGGACCTGGAGAGATTCAATCGGCCGTGATTGTTGCTCGTCCTCTGAGCTATCAGCACCAAAGCCTGTCCTCTCTATATACCTACGTAGCATGTATAAGTATACGGTCGAGTCGCTCGGCTCGATTGCGTTAACCCGACCGGGGATCCTCTCGTCGACTTCCCCTCCTGCCAGATTCCGGAAGCCCAATGCCCGGGTCCTCGTTCACTTCGATGATCGTCGAACCTCCCTGACGTCTAACGATGATTGCACCCGTGAACCACCCTCGCTTGCTCAATCGTCTAGGTCACGATCGAAATTTCGCGAACGCAGCTAATCCCGTTCGCGTATCTGTGTACGTTCACCATACTGTTCCCGATATGTCCATTCCGTTTTCTCTTATAACATGTATCGCCGTTTTTCCTTTCGAATACATCCGGCTGGGCACGCAAAAACAGCACCACCGTCATAGCCGGGCATTGGCTGATCAGCGAAATGCTGATTCGACCGGGGCAATTCTGGGCATGTGACAGATCTTGATGACTTTGTACGAAAACACTGGAGGTACTATTGCAAGCCTATGGAAGTCGCGTCAAATAGAAACAGGCTAATTCGTCATTCGATCGAGATCGTCCGTCATCAACCTGAATTGGCAATTCGTGTACTCGTTCAATCACTATCGCGACGTCATCGCATTCCAATGGAACTTTTCGAGCCTGCCAGTGCTACATTCGAACAACCGAACGAAGCGGGGATCAGCTCTTTCGCACGGTGCCTGGTTCGAAAATCAGGGTATACGGAATCCGAGTACGTAGCGGTAGAATGATCGATCGCACATTCACGAGAGCCAACGAGATTGTGTGTAGTGGCAGGGAAAAATGGCTGCGCTGACGCGCATCACTGTTGCTGCTGATCAATGTTGCGAGAGGTATTGCTATTGTCATATACACTAGACAAATATCTATATATATCTACGGGAAAGTATATTTTAAGCCCGCTGTACATACGTTATGTTGGTTGTTAGCATGGCTGACTCGTTTAAGAACCGTTCTTAACATCTTTTGCAAACAAAAACAAATCCTTGATTTTGGGAAACCGATCTATCTTGCATTTACCTTTATATAAATCTGCTTTCATCTATCCTGAAGTTCTTTGAAGAACGGTTTATATGATGATCCTCGAATGTCTTCAAAATGTCCTTTCTAATGTATATCTACCTAGTTTCGTCAGCTGGTGCCATCAAGCCTTTTAAAGGTACCTCTTTCGCAGCGGAGCTACCGCCCGGATTTATACAGGATATATATATATCTGTTTCAAGATCCGAACGATATCACGATCGGAAGGAAGATTAAAGAAGTTTTATCGCGACGATATCCAGGTTGGCAAAAGAGGGGAGAAGGGACGGTGATTCTCGTAAAACTTTCAGGACATTCAAAATCTGTCTCTCTCTCTCTCTCCCTCTCTTACTATATACAGGGTGATCCACTAGAAGCTAGTCCCTCGAAAAAAAAACGATCAATATTGATTTTAGACGAAACAGTCAGAGACAAGATTTGAATGGTTCGTAAATGCCTACGATTTGGTAGTTTCCGATTTTTCTCAAGTGGATTAATCAACCTGATTTCAAGGTCACCCCACGTATTTAAAGAAAACCCCTTTTTTATCGCCCACAAATGTAGGGCACAAAAAATCAATGACTGACAATACCATGTCCTTGGGATGCCCTTGAAATACCGAAAACATTGCAAAATGGTAATCGAAGCAAGGCAAGCAAGGCGGCGGATTCAGACGAAAATAATGTTTTCATTCCATGACCTGTTAAAAAATAGTCCATTAACCACGATACATTTCACGATACGATTTCTGAATGGTGCGTGAACTCTTTGTAACATCTTGTTAGAAATCGCTCGACAAGCGTGACTTATGCGATCCTTTATATCTTCCCGAGTGGTTGGTTCATACCTGTAGCCTTTGCTTTTCACTATACCCCACAAAACATAGTTCAATGGTTTTAAAGTGGTCGGTCGAGGAGGCCAGGCATCTGGATCGTTTCTGCCAATCCGCCAATACGCATGTTTCATTTAGTTCAAGGTCACCCCAAGGTCATGCTATTGTAGGTCATTGATTTTCTTCGTCTATGCTCTACTTGTGTGGCCAATGAAAAGGGGTTTCCCTTTGATAAAGTGCAGGTGACCTTGAAATCAGGTTGATACCTCCACTTGAAAATAAATCTAAGGATACTGTAATGTAGACAGCGACAAACCGTTCAAATTTTGTCTCTGACTTCGTCTGAAATCAATCTCTACAGGTGTTTTCGGATGAGCGACTTCTAGTGAATCACCCTGTATGCATATATGGGAATGTGTAGGTTTAGTGTCGTACATGAGTGATTGAAGTCTCCTACTCTCGTTACTATCGAGTACTCAGAAGACCACGACGCTCTGTTATACGTAATCGTTCTCCAACTCCGTCATATTCTGGCAGGCTGCCGGAAAATCGTAACTTATCGGATAACTGCAAAGTTCTCCACACCCAACAGTCGTATAGCAAAGCCTGGTCGCTGCTTCCGTATGACTTGCGAGAGAGACGCAAGTGGAGAGGGGAAAGCGACGGGGAGCGGGGGGAGGGGCGAAGGGGGGGAAGATAGGGCGAGAACGAGGCCATGTAAACATAAGGGATTTGTTGCCCATGAAAGCATTCCGTTTTAACGGCGCACTCCAATTTCACGAGGCTTCGGTGTGTGCCCCTGCCATAGATCCCATTGATGCTCCGGAAATGCCAGTCCGCGGAAACTTCAAATCTCTCGCGGCATAACGAGCAATAATCCGTGCAAAGTTTGACGCTCGAGGGACGTGCGAGTATGAAAAGTTTGATGTTTGATGAAAAGTTTGTTCATCGGGGAAACTCGGATAAGCGAAATATTCTCGATGTTCGAACAATTCGGGAGGATTTGTTGATCCGGGTCGCAATGGAGAAAAGGTGAGTCTGCTAAAGCTCAATCGCGTTTAACCAACCACATGTTGTGGCCAGTTGGATATGGAGGAGCTGAGGCAACTGGTCCATCTGGGATTTCGAACTTTCCGTTTGGCTGATGACGTTTTAGGACCCTTATCACAGATGAACAAACTAAATCTATGAAGGGGGTTGCCGATAATGATAAAAAGGAAGAAACAGACGACGAACTGCATCCAACGATGCAAACTCCTAAAACACATCTTCGGATACTGGGTTCGGATTAAGCTTAACCGATACATGCTAGTTAGGAAAATCACAAAGATTCGTCACCCAACTGCCAGTTGTGGGAACCCATTGCTACAAATTTCCTGAGGCAATGATATTTGTAATTGAGGCAATTCGTCGCCATGAGTTTACTCAGCGAATGATAGCTGCAGTTAAAGCAATAACAGGTCAGCCAAGCAATTACTCACTTAATATTTTAACAACGTAAAAATGACAAGCGAACGCTGAAAAATGTCCTTTCCAACGGACCCAATCTTGATCCTGCAATTCAATCAGGTGGTTCCAATTTTGATTCGTCAGCCGATTAAAATCCGCAATACCCTAATCGACGTAAAATCATCTGCAGATTGCGAATGTTACCGTCCAACGCTGATCACAACCAAATTTCTCGTCCACCACGCATTCTTCAGTTTAGCAATGATTACCTACGCTACAAAAGCTATCAGCTCAACCTCACGGAATGTTTAACGGATTAACTACCCTAAAAATTGAATACTAGCAACTCTTTTGTATCAATGACCCACCCGTTTCTCCCGTTTACCGTGGATGATAAAAAGCTTCAGCGAACTTTCATACTCACCTAGCTTTGTCCTGCTCCTCATTTTCCAAACTCAACGGACTCGCTTGATCCGTTGCCATTTTGCAGGCTTCCCGTTTGCGCTGTCCTGCCTGGAAAATCTGAAACGCAAAAACAATATTTCACACAGCGGTTTAACGTTGGAATTACGGGCCAATGAATCCGGAAACAATGAAAACGTTCAACTGGATCCTATTTTACAAGCAGGGCCCTTGCATTTACCTGGGCAAATGCGAAGAAACAATCGCAACTCCATTTTCCGCGGACTCGAACACGCCTGTCGCAGTCGCGCATTATACTTATATAGGCAAAGTGCGCGTGCAGAGTGGTTTATATTTCCTCTCGTCGGCGCTCCTACGAATGCTTCCATTTTTCAATGCTACACAGGGACCATTGCGGGGAGGGAGCGAAGGAGAGAGGGGAGTAGAGAAAGATGGGAAGAGAATGGAACCCGTACGCACGAAAGGATCGCCTACATGCACTTCCGGTTGCTTTAGCAAGTTTGCATCGTTGAATCGACATTGCTTGCAGCAGCAGCATTTTGTTTCCCCACTGGGTGGCAAGTATAGATAACGCGGCAAGAGAGGGAGTGCACCAGTCGGCAGGATTTCATTTGCACCCTTTCTCGCTCGCTTTTTTTCGCTCTGGTTTGGGTGCGCCGGAAACACACACATTTCTAGCCGTCAGGATGTAAAAGAGAACGTTGCCCGGTTTTTTTATCTACGCCTTCTCTCTCTCTCGCTCTCTCTCTCTCTCTCTCTCTCTCTCTCTCTCACACACACACACACACACACACACACACACACACACACACACACACTCTGTCATCGTTTCACTGCCTGAACACCTGACCCGCTAATAACCCCTGTTATCCAATGGCATTGTTTCACCTGTTCCTATGGCCGGATTGCAAAAACGCGGCCGGAAAAAATGTTACGTTCCGCGGTTATGGCCTATTCGAGTTCTCGTAAAATCGGATCTGTTATCCCAGCAAAATGCAACGTGCTAAAGACGACTTCGAGCTCGTTATCAACAATGCAAATGACGCCTTGGTTAGGCTTCCGGAAGTTTTTTTTCTGGTGAATTCCTTGATGCTGAGCCCGTGTTGTGCGAATACATTTGGTCGACAGGTTTGCAAAATTGATGATACGTTCGTTGAACAATTAGTCGATATGATGAATGTGGATGGTAATAAAACTTCTTTGGAATAAAGTGTGCTGATTTTTTGCAAATATATGTCCATGGTATTGAACTACGTCTGAGAGCGGAATGTTCGCATTGTATTTGCCATCTGATCTACCAACGATGTCATCTGATCGATAGAACAGTGCGTGACATCATCTGAACTATTGATAAGAAGTCATCAGTTGGCCATAGACTGACATAAGACTGACATAATTTGGCTAAATGACAAAAATACATCATACAGCCTAATGATTGAAAGACATCATCGGGACTGATAACAAGAAGACATAATCTGGTCCCGTGATAAAAAAAACATCTTTTGGTCATATGATCGAATGACATTATCTGGACTAACGGTAAGAAGACATCACCTGGCCTAATGGTAAAAGGCCATCATCTGACATAATTGTAAGAAGACATCGTCGGGCTCAATAACAAAAAGACATCATATGGTTTCATGATAAGAAGACAATGTGCCCTATTGGTAATCTGACATCATCTGGCATAAAGGTAATAAGACATTATCTGGCCTAATAACGAAAAGACATAATCTGGTCCCATAATAAAGACACATTAATTGGCCTGATAATCGAATGACAACATCTAGTCTGACGGTGAATGGACAGCACCTGGCCTCATCGTAAAACGGCATCATCTGACATAATTGTAAGACATGATTTGATAGAAGACATAATTTGGCCTATTGATAAGGTGAGATCGTCTGGCCTACCGATGACATTAAACGTGATCATGTGACATGGCAACTTCTCGTGGCGCTAGTAAGGTCATTCCCATTGGAGGCAGCCATCGATACATCACGCGTTAATCCTGGAAGGTATGACCGGACTGGAGTTTCAGGCAAACTATGAAGGATAAGGGTTTTTCAAACCCCTGCATTTCTCCGGGTCTCCAACAACTTTTTCACGAACTTCCTCATAAATTATACACTACGTAAATATAGAGTGAAATAAAATAGAATAAGGGTATGCCTGATAAATTAACGCAAAAAAGCAAAATGGCGTGGCCGGCAAAAAACTTCGGAAGAACGCCGGTCGTTCTCGCTGAGCCAACGTTTAATCGCCATATTTGCGACTAATACCGGATACGAAGGGGATACAATGACAAATAAAAGGGATTCTACGCTGGCTGCGCGGATAAAGTCCAAAAGAGTTTCCGGTTCATTTCCTCCCGTGAACTCCGGGCTTTTATCCTCTCTGTTTCTCCCACGTCCAAAGTACTTCGCCGCGAACGTTCTCGCGACGTCGCGACTAACATTGAATCGAAACGCTCGCCAAGCTCACCCCCGAGCTTTACCCGTTAACCACAGCGAAGTAAAAGGAACGCTAACGAGGCAACCTCGATTTGCGTTTTTTTTTTATGAATTCGTTTTTTCCGCCTTTTTTTCATTTTACTTTCTTTCCTTTGTGGTACTTCTTATTAACGATAACCGGCCTTTATACTGCCTCTGGAGGCAGCCGTTTTCAATGCCGTTTCTTCCATTACCTCGTAAAATGCGCCACTTCGTTTTGTTTTCAAAAAGTTTTCGCATATCCGTACAGTTATTATTATTGTTGCTGGTTCTTTTTCCGCAGAACCTTCGATGAGAAAATCTGGTATTATGTGAAGAGGGCATTGAAAGCCTTTTCGTTATTAAGATTAAAAAAATCTTTGCGGAAACTCTCGCGACTTCTTAAGGGGTTATGCCTAATTGAAAAAGTAAAAAAAATCACTTTTTTCAACGTCTATATATTTTAATGGCATATTATCGTGTCAGTGATGTCTGAAATTTTCAGAGTGATCGGATCAAAATTGACAGATTTATAGGCTCTTATGCCAATCGCTCACGACAAAAAATATTTTCGAAAGGTGCTTCCCGGACATCGACTGGAAATCGATTATAGTTGAGCTTTTCTACACAAAAAAATTACAGACTGCTCTTCTGATGATACTCTTTCGAATGTCTAATTTTTGTAAAAATTTAGGTATCACCACGATTTTCCAAATGTAAAAATCCCAAAAATGACCTGTTTTCGACTATTAGAACTAACCCAAATTCACGTACCTTGCCGAAATTTTCGCCTGCTCTTTTTACTCCCCCTGTTCCTCCGGTTGCCCTTGCTGGCATTGGCGAACCCATTTCACTTTTAGCCCACTCCTGTCACGCATCTACATTCTCGCCAGAGTGTTGCAGAGCGTGCACAGATATTCGTTCCACGATGCACTTCCGTATTGCGTTTGCACGAGGGCACAGGGAAACTGAAGCGAACCCGAGTCGATACGTGCTATATTTTTACCGAATTTCACTTACAAAATTCTGTAAAAATATAACTGCCTACTAAACTTAAACCACTGCACAGTCACCTATCCCAGTAATGGCCGGCGCCAACGCTGCTAGCCAACGAAGTTGCCGCAGCCGCTCCACGGACGCACGTTCACTACTGTCCGCTAATTCTACTCGACTGTAATCATTGTCTTTCTTTTAACTTCGTTTTCGCATTCCAGCTGTCATTGTAAAAATGATGTTTCTGTACGTACTGCATATTAGCTGTCGGAGAACAAAGATTGGAATTAATGAAGACGCGTGTTGAAGTGTCAGGACGTTCCTTTTCTATCTCGTATTTACGCTTTAACCATCTGCTGTGCGGAGGATGAAAACGAAGCAGTCTCGATATCTCAGGGTCATTTCAACGTTCCGTCAACATTCCGATATGACAATGAAAAATGAAAATTGAACGGTACGTTGATAAGTAGCAATGGCAGTATATATTCACAAATAAGAAATTCAAGCCGGTTCACTCTGGAGACTCGTTCACTGTTATGAGTCAGGGCCGTTTCCAATTTTCTCAGCCGTTCTCTGTGAAAATGAAGTGGTATTTAGTTAGCCCTGAGGAAGTAAAACTTGTCTCTATTCCGCGCACACGATCGCAGAATTTCCATACCGTGTTTCAACGGATTTTGCTCCATTTGATGGTACCTCGTTCTTTTGCACTTTTTGGATACTTCTTCCTTTATTTGGTACGGTTTTTTGGTATTGTTTTTTTGGTACGTCTTATTTGGTAATGTTTTCTTTCATATTCCTTTTTTAGTATTGTTTTCTTTGATGTTTTTTTTGTACTGTTTTCTTTGGCACGTCTTATTTTGTATTTTTTTGGTACATATTCGGAAGTGGGGCTCCTGCTAGGATCGGGCTAATTTTTGTTTGGGTTTGTTTGGGGTTGTCTGAGGTTTTTGGGGTTATTGGGGATTTTCGGGGTTGTTTAGGTTTGTTTGGGTTTGTCTGGGGTTTTTCGAACCCTTGAAGAAAATTAGCCTGATTCTAGCAGGAGCCCCACTTCCGAATATTTACCTTTTTTTTCTTTGGGACGTCTTTTTTGTAATGTTTTCTTTGGTACGATTTTCATTGGCACATCTTTTTTTATGTACTGTATTCTTTGCTACATCTTTTTTGTAAGATTTTCGTTGGTACATCTTTTTTTATATTGTTTTCTTCGAGATGTATTTTTTGGTTATTTTTTCTTCGATATTTCTTTTTTGATGAAGTATTCTTTCGTGTTTCTTTTTGCAGTGTTTTCTTTGGTATCTCTTTTAGGTACTATTTTCTTTGATATTGCTTTTTTTGCTATTGTTTCCTTTGGTACGTATTTTTGGCGCTTGTCTCTTTGACATTGCTTTTTGGACATTCTTTTTTGTCGGTACTTCCGTATGGCGCGTACCTTGAGTTCTGACGCTTCAACGTACCTCTGTCCGTTTCGCGCCATGCTCCTTTGGGTCGAGAATAATCCATGTGAGTGGCGTCATAAGCCTTGGGTAGTGTTAACCCGCTTACGAGCGCGGTAAGTGTGTACCACGACTCGACCCAATGCGATATTAATGCATGCCGGAATGAATATAAACATTCCCTTAGCCGCTTTCGGGTGATCTGCCGGTTCGTGCGGCAAATTTTCGAGGAGGAATCCGTGCGGGATTTCCACCTAAATACGAGACCAGACATTGTCTTTCGCGTTTGCCCTTTTAAGCGGCGTAACGAGGGAAACAACCGGCTACGAAACGCCGCTAATATCCCGCAAGAAACGCGAAACCGTTCGATGTATCGCCTACTACAAGCAACTCCCTAGTTTGCTGCACAGCCCTTTTTATTCTATGTTTTTCACCACCAGACGATTTTCTCTTCGCCAAGCTGCAATTAAGGGGGAGATACCTTCAGACGAGGAAAACATTTGTTGAATTCCATGTTTTTTTTTTAAGGAAAAATCTCTTGGCCTTTTTTGAGACTTAGGGTATGTTTTATTACTACTTTTGGATGTTGCGTGACATTTTTTCTTATTCATTATCAAATATGGCGGAGGTATGGCATGGTCTCCTAAACTGCATTTTCAAAACTGGCGTGACGTACAAACTTATCGACCGATTAGGATGAAATTTGGTATAATTCTTCCTAACCTGATAGTCTAAAACATGACCGAAAATGTTATTAAAACTTTTTAGAAAAGTATTTTGTTATTGCAAAATTTAGCCATTTTTTTCGGAAAATACAATCTATTCGTTTCCTAACGTGCCATTTCATCGATTTTCCACATTTCTCACTTTATCTTGGTTCATATTCTGCGTATGAGTGTTAATGAGAGAAAAATCTTCGTTGGATTTTTCCAGATTCAGCCCGCCGACGCTACATGTCACGCCGTCTGACAACATTCGTCGCAACCCGTTTAGAAGACACTGCCATAGCTACGCTATTTTCAAAGATTGGTTTCCAAAAAACCATTTAACAGCCACAAGTAGTAATGAAATATACCCTAAATCTCAAAATTCGTGAACAAATCTTTCCTTAAAAGAAAACCATGAAAATCAACAATTTTTTCCTCGCCTAAGGGTATCTCCCCTCTTAAATCAACTCAACAAATCAAAACGATTTTTCGTACATTGAGGCACAATCGAGCGTTTCTTCGATCGATATTAAAAGTTACCGATTTTATGATCAACGATAGACTAAACGATTTTTCGTACATTCAGGCGCGATTTTGAAAGTTATCGATTTTGTGATCGGTAATTGCTTAAAGAATTTTTTATACATTTAGGCACGATTGCGCGTTTCTCAGATCGATATCCAAGGTTATGGATTTTCGTTCGGACCTTGATTTGACCAATGAAATCTTCACTTCTTTACATCTTTACATATAGTACATATCTTGTAGTACATATACTTTACATATACATATCTATACATATGTGTATATACATATATATATATATACATATATGTGGTTGTGTGTGTGTGTGTGTGTGTGTGAAAATATTATGCAGCATCTACAAAAATAGAAGGTATGCACGTCACGCTCCATGCACCTGACGAAGCTTCACTACTGCGAATCTTATACGAAGAATTGTTTTTTTGCCATTACCGAAATATATATTTATAAATTTATATATATATATATATATATATATTTATTTATTTATATATATATATATTTCGGTAATGGCAAAATGGTTAGAAATTTCTTTTCCTCCGTATTCATAGCAAAAAAACGTGAGTATTTAATAACAAAATATATACATTCTATAAAATTATATTTTTTTTCCTCGTATGTACGTTATCTCATCATTGTGAGTGAACTGCCGATATTTCTCACACGCACGAATCTCATTTTTTTTCGGCTCGGCTTTACGGCACGATCGAAAAGCGCGTAAACGCGTGTAGGCCGGTGATTCGCTCGTTCAGAATGAAAATTTATCGCGCGAGTAACGACAACCACGTTGTGCCATTCTCTCTCTCTCTCTCTCTCTCTCTCTCTCTCTCTCTCTCTCTCTCTCTCTCTCTCTCTCTCTCGTGTTCCGTAACCCCGCACCCGGTCGGCCTCTTTTTAGGGCTGCTCGTTTTCAACCCCCCAAAAACGTTTTCGCTTACGGTTTCCGCGCGCACTCTGGCAAAATACGAGAGCAGGAGCATTGTTGTTTTGGACGAGAGGGACAGAGTAACAGAAAAAGAGAGGGAGAGAGAGGGAGAGAGAGAGAGGAAGAAAGAGAAAGAGCGAGGAAGAGGGACAAGAATTTGGTGCTGGCGTTATTCCAACCCCTCGCACACATCACGAGGGTCAAACTGGTGAAAACACCCGAAGCCTGCCCACCCGTGACAGGGTTATGTATTCATTAATAGCAAAAATACTGCCCTCCTGTGTATAATCCACGCCGCTGCTGATTCCTATTTTTTTCTCCCCTTTTGAATCCATCGACATTCAAAGTAGGTATACGCGGGCTTGCGAAATCTTTCACTCTGCGATCTGCGAATTTCGAAAATCTTCGCTGCAATTTCGCCTTTCACTGCGCATCACCGCAGACAATATTTGTGTGTCGAGGTCAGTGTCCAGAGTTGCTGATCGTCAATTGCGAAATTTATTCGCCGGAAATTTTATTGATGCAACCTACTGTTTGTTAAATTCATTCAAACCTCATGACTTCGCGTGTATGTGTATTTTTTTAACACAAGCTATTTTTGCATCGTTTGAAAAATTCATTTTATTGAACAAGTGGCTTAATGTATTTTTCAAATTTTAAATTTCATCATTAACTTTCTTTTTGATTAATTGGTGTAAGGTTAATAATTTAAGGTATTTATGTATTTTTTTATGGCAAACTATATTTGCAACCTTTAAAAAATTGATTTAATCAAACAGGTGGCCAGAGATTTTTTTCAAAATTCAATGGTTGTCTGACAAAATGAACGTTCCGGCGCTTCATACATATGTGCAAATTCAAGTAATTAAGCCTGAGCACCACCGTGACGGTTGAAAAAATCGATCTTTTGCATTTTCACAGTTTATATATTCAATAATATGTAAAAAAATGTTCACATTAGAATATTGAAAACTAACCACCTTACAAGCGATTTAGTGAGAACAGGTAGGGCAACGATTTACGTATATTAAAACTTTCAATCGCGTTTTTCTCGAAACAAGTTTTCTCGACTTGGCCAGAATCATAACTCTAGCTATAATTGTCCGCTCGAGAACCAAAACGAGAATTACATTTAGGTACATAGATTACAAAACTTATTTACTTTATTTTTTCAGACCGACCATTGTCAAAATATCAATCCGGTCGTTGAACCACATTATTCATTCAGGGCTCTATTATACCTCAATAACGTTGTTAGTTTTAAATTTTTTACAAAGAATTCGTTTAATCTTTAGAAATAAAAATTAACATCGAAAAAGTTCGATGTATGCTTGGTAACATACTTTTCTTTCAAATCCCAAATAAATAATCTAGTAGACAATAAAAACATCCGAAAAACGACCTTTTTTCAGCCCGTCACTGTGGTGTCCTCCCTTAACTATGACATGGTGAGTACAGGACAACCTTCACATATACACGCATTAAGAACTCGTATTTACAAATACAGGGTGTCTCAAAATGACTTGACGTTTAAATTTATTAATAAAACGTACTGTTTATTTCAAAAGAACGAATATTTTTATTTGAATATAAGAAAAAAACGTTTGCAAACTGTTTGCAAACGTGCACTCTTTTGACGAAATTTTAAACATTTTGGCATAATTACGGACCAATTTCATTAATGGTGCGTCCATTAGCTTCTTTGAGCTCCCGAATGGTCGGTGGATCATTGGCATACACTTTTCGTTTCAAAAAACCGCAAAGAAAGAAGCCTAATGGCGTCAAATCGCACAACCTTGGTGGCCAATTCACATCGCCGCGGCGCGAGATAACACGACCATGAAACTTTGTCCGCAATAACTATGCAGTACCCCTGCAGCAAATAACAATTTCCATGTGTGTCTCGATCGTGTAATTCTCCATGACGAAACCTCAATACTTCCTGACGCCAGTTGTCAAACATTAGTACTCTATGCTCGCCACAAAAAAAATGGCGCCCAATTTAAAATGTCAAGTCATTTTGAGACACCCTTTATTAAGGGCCGAAATAAATTATTTCAGGTTGATCCCAATCGGATAAATTGCGCTTGCCGTGTAATATTTATTCCGTAAAAAAAAACGATACACGTATACATCGGATACGAGACCAGCATAGTTTCGTTAGACAAACACAATGTAACGAGAAACCCTCCACCGATGTCCTGATTACTGAAGTAGCCGATAACGTCGGGCGTTCTCTATATTTATGGTGTACCTTTTCGTACGTAAACTCACCTCGTCGTTGCACCGGCTCGTCCCAATGCACGACCAGCTCGTGCGATCAACCACAAACTCACGGCTATTCTAGGGGTTGGCATATATTTATATAATATATATATATATATATATATATATATATATACGCTAGAGCGGTCCTATAATTATCGGATGCTCTCGAAAGCACCCGCATTTCTGTTCCACTCTCGAAAACCGTTTAATTAATGAATGGTAAAATTGCAAACGTCGAGAGCCAGAGAGCAGAGAGAGAGAGAGAGAGGGCGGGGAAGGGGAGAGCTGGGAGAATATTTATTCGAGGAAATCGAAATAAATAACGGATATGAGCGGCTATCGTTAATTGAATATCCGTTGCAGGTAATGGGTCACTGAATTTTCATGACACATAATCTTTTTTCTCTCATTCCCTTCCGTAAATATTCTCTCGTACAAACCGCCCCAAACTTCCATATTTATTCGACAATCACCAGCAAGTAACGCTATCAGCCACAGAACAACGGAAGTCCTCGGGACCAGTTACGATGCTGGAACAACCCTGGCGAGGGCAATAAAAAGTATTTTCATAATCACCAACATTTTTTTGCACATTTGGACTACAAAAATGACTGAAACAGTGATTTACTATCTTCCTTCTAGGATTCAAACATTTTAAGATCGTCCCTGTAGGATGCAACATTTTTAGGATCATCCCTCGGGGGTTCACATTTTTTTAGGGTCATTCCTCTTGTATTAAACATTTTTAGAATCATCCTGCTAGGATGACAACATTGTTAGGATCATCCCTCTGGGATTCAAACATTTTGAGGATCTTCCCTGTAGAATGTCAACGGTTTTAGCATCATCTCTCCAGGGTATGACATTTTTTAAGATCATCCCTTTAGAATTAAATTCGTTTTAGGAGCATGCCTCTAGGATTGAATTTTGTTAGGGTCATCGCTCTGTTATTCAAATTTTTCAAGGATCATCCCTCTCGGTTTCCAAAATTGTTGGAATTATTCTTTTAGGATTCGAACATTTATAGGACTATCTTCCTAGGCTTGAAAAATGTTTAAGATCAACCCTCTAGGATTCCATTTTTTTAGAAGCATCCCTCAAAGATTCAACCACATTTAGGGTCATTCCTTGAGGATTGAACAATTTTAGGAACATTTTTTTTACGTCCATCCCTCTCGCATTAAACAATTGTTAAGATCATAGCCCTGGTATTCGAATTTTTCAAGAATCATCCTTCTCTGTTTCCAAAATTTTTAGAATCGTTCTTCTAGGATTCGAACATTTTTAGGATCATCCTCCTAAGCTTGAAACATGTCAAGGATCAACCCTCTAGAATCAATTTTTTTCGGAACATCCCTCAACGATCCAAACACGTTTAGGGTTTTTCCTCGAGGTTTGAACAATTTTTAGGATCATTCTTCCGGGTTGAATTTTTTACGACCATTCCACGAGGATTAAAAAATGATTAAGATCGTCCCGCTAGGATTAAACATTTTTTAGAACCCCACGTAAGTCTATGAGAAAAATATTTCGGATGATGATCAAAACGTACATGTGGAAATAGATTTTTAGTTACATTTCAATAGCAAAGTTACGCGAATACGTAATTACGCTACACTGCAAATGTGGCAGAACTGTGTGGTTGACCACGAAGAGGACTAAAAGCAGGAACAACTCGACGCTCGCTACCCGAACAGTCCTTTCTCTCCGGTGTTCCGTATCTCTCGACAATTGTCTAAACTCACTTCCTCCCGTAGTTCTTTAAGGGGTCTTCTCACTTTAGACACTAAAAAAGACTGTTTTCATGAATTTTTTTGATAGGTTTTCATTATAGATATTGATACAACAGTTGTTACACTTAATAAATACACTTTCGAAATACATGAGAAAAAAATGTATTTATTTAAGTCACTATTTGTATACGAAAATGGTAGTTAGAAAAATGTCCTAAAAAATTGTAGGTCTGCGCTGTTGATGAAATCTTGGAGATGGATCATCCGAAACAAAACAATCAAACGGTTTTAGATTCAGTGAAAAACATAATGTTTTTTTTAGATGTACTTCGAAAGTGTATTTATTAAGTGTAACAACTTTTATCTCAATATCTATAATACAAACCTATCAAAAAAATTCATGAAAATAGCCTTTTTTAGCGTCTAAAGTTGACATCCGTGAAGCCTGTCAACACCCCGCCGCCCTTCAAACCAAATCGACAAACACGGATGAGAAACCTATGCGCGGAGGTGAGAATTTCGCAATCGGAAAATTCGTCATTTGCTTACGGAAAATCGCAGGAATCCGATCTACCAAGGCGGAAATTGATTGCTATTACTGGATGTTTGATTTGTGGAATGACGATAGGAAAGCCCGTCCCTAGATTGATGGCAACCCGTTCAAAGGCTACGGCATAGACGGGTGCGAGTGAGAGAAAATGTGTAGATTGAATTCTAGTGGATTCTGGAGGAAAGGACCCGGAAACGCCCTCCTGACGAGTCGAGAGAAAACCGCTAGTGTGTGTCAGCGTCGGAGGCGGACGGTAAATACATCGAATGGAATATGGGATCAGGGCTGGTTGATTATTACGTAAGTGGTTGCAGAGCGAAGCTGGTAATTGCTTGGGCAAATTGAACATGCCTGCACAGCTTTTTGGAACGTGCCCTCGCCCTACGCCTCACACCTCACAGCCTTTAAGGGGTTATACCCAGTCGTAAAAGTTGGAAATTCCCTTTTTTTAAAATCGATAAATTTTTACAGCATGTAATCTTATAAATGTTCCCTGAAAATTTCAAGGTGACCGGATCAAAATGGACTGATTTATACGCTATGTTGACGCCCGTAGGAACGCTCGGAGCGTCGTTTGAAACTTTAAATGCTTTTTTCTCGAGTACGCTTTCGAACTCGGTGAGCAAAATACCTCGAAAACTACTGCATCGATCTATCGGAAATTTTTAGGGTTTTATCCTGATGTAAAAATTCAGTATTTGATCGGAAGATTTTTTTCCGGTGTATACTTTCGATTTGATCAACGAAAAATGCGAATTTTGTTCGCAAAAATCAAGACTGTCATTTTGAAACCCAGCCATTTTTTTCTTCATATTTCGGAATTTCCTTCTGTTTGATTTGTCATAAATCTGTTTGATTTTTTTTATATCACATAACCTGGTTCAGAAGGGCATTGCTCACCGCACACTGAAAACACATTCGTTCATCCATCCAAAATTCAGTTGGTTGAACAAAATGTATCTTTAAATACGTTCAACTTGATTTTTGATTGGCATAACAAAACAGTATAGTTGGTGGTAAAACAGTACAGGGGTGTGAACCGCAGCTTATTTAGCATGTCTGAGCAACTGTTAAAACCACAAAATTTCGAGACAACAAAATGCATTTTGCCCATTCAACGATTTCTTTTTCTCAGTGCAAAATACTTTTTCGCAAGGTGCTTCCCGGACATCGGCTGTAAATCGATTATAATTGAATATTTCAACACAAAAAAATTTTAGATTGCTCTTCAGATGATTCTTCTTCAAATACCTTATTTTCTCCAGAACTTTATCATAACCATTTCCTAAAAAATAAATAAAAAATGAGTTGTTTTCGACGGTTCCAGCGAGTAATAACCCATTAACATGAACTACCCTACGAATTCGAAACCATGCTTCTACATCTCGGCAAATTTGACGAATTGCACACAAACAGAGCGCTCACCACAAAATTGCCGATTATCGAAAGAAAAACATTGAAAATAAACTTGCTGTTCAAGCGTAACTGAACTTCACGTCCGAAGTATCGCACACCGTCGTCAGTTTATTTTTCCCTTGTGTCGCAAAATTTCCATAAAGGTCCACTGGCCAAGTTTTCGTTGGCCTTTATAGAAATTTGCTGCTCTCAAGGCGGAGCAGTGCGGGCTTCCCCTCGCGTTCCAGTTGGGATTAAGTTGGTAGAAACGTCTAGTGGCTTTAAGCGTCTCCACTCTAAGCGCGGGGGTGTTGGAGCAGGAGGAGAGTGTAGAGTTCGTAAATTTCTTGGGTTAAGTGAAAATGGTATCGTTTGAACTGGCAGGCTAAACCACCGGACTATAGACTGTCGTGTGTAAAAGGCACAAAGTACCACACCACAGGCAAAGCGTAGGTGGAGGACACGCGCCTGGCCTGTGCTTTATATGTATATATATATATATATATATATATATATATATATATATATATATATATATATATATATATATATATATATATATATATATATATATATATATATATATATATATATATATATATATATATACACACACACATATATATATATATATATATACGTAGCAAGGACTTAATTCCTTCGAAGCCACAGATGAAAACGACCACAGAGGGATTTTCGCATGCCATCTAATTCCTCGCTCTCGTGTTGTTCGACGCGAGCCGGGAACTTCAACGTCGACTCTTTGTCGTCGTTGCTCCTATAACACGTCGAGTGCCCGACGTGTTTTCGGTACTCCTGGTTCTACTCCTAAATGCTAAATGCCTAAACCGAGTGTAATGTCGGACAATTAAACATGCACACACAGACACACACACACACACACACACACACACACACACACACACACACACACACACACACACACATCTGTATGTATATGTACATATATGTATCTCTGTGTGTGTGTTTGTGTGTGTGTGAGGAAGGCGATTCTAAAGCCTTGGCTTTCAGGACTGACCTTAGAGTAGTGTACCTATTGTCCTTCATCCTCAACACCACGGAAGTTCGAATGTATGTAAAGTCACCTTCGGATAAATATGAGAACATTTATATGAAGGTCGTTTCGAGGATAGTCCTGTCTGCAAAATCAACAATTTTTGGGGAATCAAAAGGTCGTTATGTCCTTTCCTAAGCATACATACAGAGTGGCCCAAAAAGTGACGTAGTCCGAAAGGAAAATCTAGATGCCTTGTATCAGCTATCCGATTCACTCCCATGTATGTTTCACAATCTTTTTTAGTTTTCGAGAAAACAACATTTACATTTTTTTCTCGAGGTTTCTTGAAGCGTTGGTTGTGATTTTTTTTCTCTTTCGCGTATCTACCTTTTAGAAGTTTTAAAGCAATTGAGAGTCAGTTAGACTATTAAAAATCTGTTAGATTTTTTTCATCACGCGTATTTTTCTTTTTGTTACTTTTCATCAAAATCTAAGGCCTTTGTGTTACTTTTCAGTTGGCCACAACTAGACATAACCCCTTAACTGTCCACTCCATAACGATAACGCATCGATAATAATATTGTGTTCCACACATAACCTTCATGTTTGTACCTTACATCAACCCTTATTATATCCACCTTATTGCACAGAAGTTTGGCAAGTAAGGGTTAATTTTGTTTTTTTGCTAAATAACCTGCGTGATCCTTCAAAGTCAACTCCTTAGTTGATCTGACAAAATCACCAAGTAAAAATATTCAATAGTTTATTTCTTATACAAATTCTTGTCGCTGGGGTGTAAATCAACCCGAGTGTGACAAGTACGTGATTCTACAGGAGTTTTTAAAGTAAGGGTTAAAATAAAAATATTCGTACTTTTCAAATAAATAATACGTTTTATTAATAAATAAAAATGTCAGGTCATTTTGAGACACCCTGTATTTCTATATGCACTGTCAATGAGGAAGTCTCCAAACGTGAGCTTGAAGAGCAAACGCAGGTCCCCGTCGGTCGCTGCACGCAAGCCTCCCGGACTTTAAACTTGAGAGAACAATTTGACGTCGAGAGTAGGTGCACATATGTGTCACGTGGAAAAGTGAGAGCACCCGTTTCCGTTCTCTGGCTGCTTCGCATCCATTCTTGCACACGTGTTCCATCGTACTGCTCCGTTCCGCGGTCGTCTTCTAAGCCGCTTACCTTAAATACATCACTTAGCCTCGTCTATATGGTTCCCTCCACCCTGTATGTAACCATATTCAGCCACGGATCTTGACTACTACCTCATTACCATTATCCCCGCTCTGTGTATAACACGCTTCTTTGGCATTTACCCGTTTCTCGCGGTAGTGACTCCGCTTCCGGAAGCGTAAGATTATTCCGGGACAGGCTGCCGTCCGAGGGGAGGAGGCGAATTCGATTGTGGGATTAAAAAAGTACAATGAGAGTTAAAAAAGGCTGATTATGATCACCAAACGAAACCGGTTTTCGGCATTTTTGCAGTTTCAATCGTTTTAAGGCCTTAGGCCACTGCAACGGGTGTAAAATCATGTGCGAATTTAAGGGGGGATTGTCTTTTTTTCCGCAAAATTTACCGCTTTTTGGGAATTTTTTTGTGAAGAAAGTATACAACCGAAAACTTGTGAAACTTGGCATATAGTTTTATTGATCTGTTTACTACATACAAAAAAATTTTTAAACAATTTCATCAAAAAATCCGCCTCCCACCCCCCTCGACGCGCGATGGTCCTTTTTTGATGGTGTGCACGATTACAGCCTTCACGTTCATCCTGCAACAAAAACCCAAAAAGCATTTTACTTTGGACACATATAGCTATCGTTTGATGAAGCAAAAAAGCAATACGTTTAATAGTTTTTTATTTATAACAAAAAATCGATCAATTTTTTTCGAAAAATCGATACTTCAAGTTCAAAACGTCACCAAATCGTCAATTTTTATTTTTTTTTCCCTTCATCGAACGATAGCTATATGTGTCTAAAGTAAAATGCTTTTTGGGTTTTTGTTGCAGGATGAACGTGAAGGCTGTAATCGTGCACACCATCAAAAAAGGACCATCGCGCGTCGAGGGGGGTGGGAGGCGGATTTTTTGATGAAATTGTTTAAAAATTTTTTTGTATGTAGTAAACAGATCAATAAAACTATATGCCAAGTTTCGCAAGTTTTCCGTTGTATACTTTCTTCACAAAAAAATTCCCAAAAAGCGGCAAATTTTGCGAAAAAAAAAGATAATCCCCCCTTAACAATCTTTTTTTTTCGTATGAAAAAGTGATCCACTCATAAAATTAATTACACTTCTATTTAGTATGAATATCAAGCTGCTAGAATTTTATTTTTTTTCGATGTACAAAATCGCCGACTACTCGAAACTTCTCGAAACAGCTTTTTTCCAATTGGCGTGACAAATAACTTCAACAATTTTCACTCGATTTACTTTAAATTTCGAAGTTATGTTCCTAATTGCATTTCGCAGAGAAGTACGTACGGATGTTCTGATTAATCGAAAACTTTTCATTTTATGAGCAATTTATGAGCAGTTATAGCGAAATTTTTCACTGAAAAATCATTTCTCAAGTTCAAATACCTGCAACTTTTAAATAAAACAATATTTTTAAAATTCCGTACGCACTTCTCTAGGTATTTTAATGTAGATTGACGAGAATTTTTGTTTCTTGTTCTAGGTAAAAAATTGTGGATGCTAAATGTTACACCGCGAAGCGCCTAAAAAAAACAAAAAAAATATTAGTAGTCGGCCATTTTGTAGATCGAAAAAAAATACCTATTTTCTAACAGCTTGATATTCATACTAAATCGATGTGTTATTAATTTTATGAGTCAATCACTTTTTCATACAAAAGAAAATAGCTAAATTCGCATATGATTTTATACCCGTTACTGTTGCCTAAGGCCTTAAGGGGTTAGTCTACTGTGGCGCCTCGAAAATCAGGGTTATGTAAAAAATTAATTTCGAAAGAATGAGTGCGATTATTGAAGAATCGCTCGGAGATTTATGCGCATGTTCATGGACAAAATAGTGTGCCGAATTTAATTTTAAAATATTAATAATCGAGAAGTTACAAACGATGTCGTGATGGACCTGTCAACGTGAGGGACTCAACGTTTTACTTGATTTTGGCCACGGAGTTGATCATAAACAAAAAAAAACGAGTTTTTTTCCCAAAATATATCGTATTGACTAAGGTTTAACCGAGATTTTTTCTGTTATCATGTTTCAATATTTTAAAAGAGAAATTCATTTTTTTGCGATTTTCAGTCAATACTAAACTAGTATTCAACTGACTAAGCGTCACAAATTTTGGGTCAATTCGTTCGTTAGATATCGAGAAATTGTATACACCGTCTTAAAAATCATATATTTTCGAGAAAAACGTGTTCGAAATTTTACTAGCACTTCAGTTGCTGTAATCATGGGTTTACCCTCAATCATGGATTCCTGCACCATATCTTGGCCCTTCCTCTTCAATTTGAGTTGCTTTAAGTAACGAACAATTTTTTCAAATTTTTCTATTAGCCGAATCCTCTATTATTGGTATATGTATATATGCTTATTTTATTATCATTTATTTTGCTATGTTAATTTTTCTATTATCTGCTTATCCGCAACAAAAGTGTACATTTTTTTTCTTTCGTTATTCAATTCGGTAATTACCCTTCGCATATGTTCTTACGAATTATTGGTGTTGTTCTCAGTTTTACTAATTTTGTCTACATATAATATTATTTATTAACTTACTATATTTTTATAAACTTATTTTTTGTTTATACTAAAATTTATACTCATTTTTATATACTTTATTTACACTAAAAGTGAGTAAAACATTTTTATTTTTTTATACTAATTCACTCATATTTACTCATTTTTATTAATAATAGCAGTCTAATTTTATTTTTTGATGAAGAAACTACCAGCCTGATTGAAGCTGACTTCAATTTCTTGTTTTATGATTCTTTGCGTATTTTCATGCACATCATTTGTAAAATTGTACTATTTTTATTTTAAATGAAAAATATAACAGAGGTCACGGCATTGTCCTAATTATTTCTACTCTTGTAAATGTATATCTATTTAGTATTCTGATGATAATAGGATAACAACCAAGACCATATATATATATATATATATATATATATATATATATATATATATATATATATATATATATAACAACTGACATACACACACATGTATATATGTGTGTGTGTGTATGTCAGTTGTTATCCAATTAACATTAGAGTTGAAGCGCATTCATCAGCCAAATCATTGATCGATCAGTTAGCCCGTATTGCGAATGGGTCAATCATCCTAATGAAACGGCACGTTCTCTCCACATCAGCTTCGATAAATAACTCATGGCTTAATTCATCTGTTAAATTATAGGTATTCGGAGTTGTTTCACTTGCTCCGCGTATTTTCGTGATAATAGAGCATTCCATTCGTATCTGGCAATATTGCACAAGCACATTTTCGATCAACGAAAAAAATAAATGAAAATGGGAATTATATTGGAAATATCGACACAGATATCGAGGGATGAGTAACGAGTATATATACTCTTCGTATACGTCGAGTATAAAA
This sequence comes from Ophion costatus, assembly GCA_951751655.1. Classification (NCBI taxonomy): domain Eukaryota; kingdom Metazoa; phylum Arthropoda; class Insecta; order Hymenoptera; family Ichneumonidae; genus Ophion; species Ophion costatus. The sequence continues at coordinate 35,512,470 of OX632363.1, forward strand.
AAAATGCATGCATGTATCCTTTTTTTTCTGACGCAAAATATTGTACGTTCAATCTATTATTTTATTGTAATTAAATTGTTGAGAAAAATCTCCATAAAATGAAGTAATTCAGATTATTCCATTCGACCAAGGATTGAGATAATCAACTAATGCAATTACAAATTGTGATGATATTATAACAATTTTCAATGCTAAATCAAATAACCGATTAATAATTCTTGGCGTCGTGTTGTAATGACTCGTCATGTTAGATCAAATAATTATCGATTTATTGTTCTTATAAAGGAGGAACACAACTGTGACGCGGAAAAAAATCGATTTTTTTGCATCTTTTCAAAGTATACATATTCAAAAATATGTGAATAATGTTTCAAGTTAAATAAACAACACCATAACTCTAGCTACAACTGTCTGACTTCAATTTGAAAAAAAAAACGGAATTTTCCTAATTGCCGTAGACATCCTTGTACGTAGCCGTTTTTCTTTTGACAGTTAGTATTTTGTAAGCCCCTAAATATAAATAACAATTTCGCCAAAATTACCCTTTTTTTTTAACACCCGCCTTTTCGTCAATTTTTCATACAGATGCTCTATACCTCAATAACGTTGTGAATTTTTTCATTTTCTTTAAATAAAAATTGACACTATTTTAATTCAATATATGCCTATAAACATACCTTTCAATATATGCCTAAAAACATACCTTTTATTTTTCAGACCAAACATTGTCAAGTTATCGATCCGGCCGTTGGACCACATTTTTCATAAAGCGGTTCTATTATACCTCAAAATAGTTGTCAATTTTTAATGTTGTTTAAATACAAATTTACACAAATTAAGTTCAATGTATGCTTGACAACATACCTTTTTTTTCCAAATCTCAAATAAATAATCTAGCAGACGAAAAAAAAAAATCGGTACGAACTCTTTCGGCCCGTCACAGTGGTGTCTTCCCCCAGTTCAATATTATAATCAATAAATGACAATCAATTGACATTTATTTCATTGCAGATTATCGAAAATATTTTGCAATTATAAATCATTGACATTCGTCGAATGTCTCAGGGAAAAAATAGTTAATCAAAATTTGTAGGTGAAAAAAGCAAAGGAGAACGAAAATATAAATGCAATCGCATGCATCATGGTCTTGAGGTTCATTTATTCGTAAACTCTCTACCGTTCAGGTGAAAAATGGCTAACTTTGATAAATTCGTTCACTTCCTTGTGACTCACTCGCGGGCACCCTCTCTCTCTCTCTCTCTCTCTCTCTCTCTCTCTCTCTCTCTCTCTCTCTCTCTCTCTCTCACTCTCTCTCTCTCGTACTCAACAGGAATGATGAGTTGGTCGCTAGGGAAAACTGGAAAATGGCGTAAGCACGCGGGAATAAATAAATCGTTTTTTAACGTGACAGCTCGGGTGCATTTCGAAAGCCTGGCACGTACGTGTTCAGTGAATTCGATAGAGCGGTCCGTCGTGTCTACTCGCTTATGTACTTAGTGCTCCTTGGCTGCCCGATGTGTGTGTTTGTGTGCTAAGTCAACGGTGGGAGGCTCAGCTCGAGGCTGGCTCGACGCGCCGCCGACTTTGCTGGAGAAAAAAGCGGGCAAAAAGGATATCGAGGCAAAAAAAAAAGCTTCCGACATGGCTATAGACGGAAATCTGCACAATTTCGGAACGCAAGCTCAACTCGACAGAGGGAAACCGCCGGGAAAAAGAATCATCCATCGTGAGACGCTTCTTTTCCAGCCTTCATCGTCGATCCCACTTCCAGCCTGCCGTGTGCACATTTATTTATTTTATGCAAACGTCAGACTCCCACAAAATGAGGTTTGAAATAGTTGAAAAAGGCAACTGCGATTAAAACGAAATTATAATTTATTTTACAAAACGACAAACTCTCGCAAAATGGGAATTAAAATAGTTGAAAATTGCAACTACGATTGAAACGAAATTATATTAGGTGTAGTAAAAAGAAATCCATTATTTTTGCATGAAATTGAAGGCAAAAATAATGGAATTCTTTTTACTACACCCGATAGTTTATTTTGTAAAACGACAAGCTCTCACAAAATGAAGATTGAAATAGTTGAAAATGCAACTACGATTGAAGTAAAATTATAATCATGTATAATAATCGTACTCTATGATAATTACAAGCAGATTGTCCAAATCGTGTAATAATGATTATCCGCTAGTCATCAAAATAATTTATTGGGAGAAAAAAAATGGCTAACAATTATAAAGTGCCTCCGATGTGCTTACAGAGATTTGATCACCCCGACTTTCTGACGAATTGAATTAATCTGTAAATTATTAGAAAGCTATCGGAATGAATATCGTATTCGTACGAAGATATTTATTATTCTCGATTGATGTTAAATGAATGATTCATGCAATAAATGATTTATTCTGCGAGGAATTTATTTATTGTTTATTTATTATATTTGATTAATAATAAATCAATTATTTCTTTATTACGTAACGAATTTTTAAAATATTCATTTATTATTCGCCAAATGTATGTAGTGTCGAACATCGACAAAGAAAAGCATGGGATTCGAGTGAATTTGTCATTTGATTTTGAGTGAATTTGTTAGAAGAGTGTAAAAGACTTTTTTTTCTATCTCCGTTGATGTATCGTAAAATCATTAGGGGTGTTCCTCCATCCTAACTTTGACAAATTCCACTTCGACGGTATTTGTATATTCCTCCTTTTACATATATATATATATATATATATATATATATATATATATATATATATATTAATACATATGTTTTTTTAAGAGAGAAATTTTGAAAAAATTGGACGTCGAAGACCACCTTATAATATATAAGGGGGTATATATACACATATAAATACGGATGTGTATATATATATATATATATATATATATATATATATATATATGTATGTATGTATGTACGTAGGTATGTATATGTATATATATATATATATATATATATATATATATATATATATTGTTCATCCCCTGCCTTCATATTAGATTAATTCAATTTAAACTTTTTGACGCGCGAGCAGCCCGGCGCGTGGGGCGTCCGAGATCCTTTGAAAGTTCACGCGACGATATAAAACACTCTTCGCCACCGGAAAAATGTCGAGCAAAAGTTTAATTTTTACAAGCTGGAAGCCAACCGACCGTGAGACGAGTTTTCATCTCTCAAGCCTCTCTCGCGCCTTCAATCTCAAACTTTTTGGCTCGTACTTTTTTTCTGCTCCGAGCAAAATGAGCGCCGTACAATTTTATGAATCCCGGGCGAGCCACGCTCGACACGATTGTACAGCCCCGTCGATGAGAGATGCATTTGCAATGTTTAAAGAAACAAAAAGAAAAATAAAATTCTCGCGGAAACTCGTCCCGGCGGAGTGATTTTCGAAAATCAAACGGTCGAGTAGGGACCGATGGAAAGTTACTACCTGTATATATATATATATATATAGCGAGATAACTATATGCGCGCATGAATCTCCAGAAGCCCGCGAGCTCTCACAAACTTTCCTTTATCCAAAACTACCCTTAAAGTTTTTACAAGCGCCCTTTTTGCCTGCGAGCACTTTCTTCCGGCTCTGAGCGAAATAATTTAAAGTCGCAGGAAGGCAGAATCGCATCTCGTATCAACGACTAATCAAGCTGGTCCCCGACCTTTTTATATCAAATGTACGCAACAATGGTGCGCGTCGCTTTTGCGCTCAATGTCCAATGGTGATTTACAGAACAAGCGAAATTATATTCTTCCTTTTCAATGCTACGAACCATCTGTCTGCTTGTACTCAAAAGCTAATTATATTGTTTTTTTTCTCTTCTCGAAAATGCTTGTTTCTTCATATTTTCTTGATTTTGTCATCTTTCTTTTTTACGGTAACGAGAGTGAATCAAAAGTAATGGAGCATCGCGAATACGAGTAAAGAAAACTTGACGAATGGGAGAAAGTAGGGGGAGGGAACTGTGCACGTTAGAATAATACAGAAATCGAAACTTGTATCAATCCATATATATATATATATACAATTGCATATGCATGTACAGGGTGTCCTATTATGAATGTATAATCTCATAACTGTCGATAGGTCAGATCATGGCTTACTATATACTGGAATTTCAGTTTAACAAAAGTCCCACCGTTTTCGAGATTTTGCGCTACATATTATTTTTTGAAAAAGTCATTTGCTGTTGGTTTTTCCCTTGATATTTCTACAAATGATATAAAACGACAATAACTACGCAACTTTTCGAAGTATATAGCACGATGTGCATAGTAAATTTTTGTTTACACCGCAAACTATCAAAGTCATATGTTCGAATTGTTTTGTTTGAAAATTCTGCATAAAATCTTGACATTAAGTTTCCTAAACATTTAAGATTTAAAAAAGACGTTTCTAATTATAACAAATATCCAAGAGTATTTTTTTTTGTGATCGGGAGAAAAATGTTATCATTTATAGAAGTGGCATGCGAAAAACCAAAAGCAGATGATTTTTATTTCGAAAGCCGTGGACTCTTGCTAAACTAAAATTCCAGCATTTAATACGACATGAACTGACCTATCGACAGTTGCAGGATTGTACATTCATAACAAGACACCCTGTATATGTATATATATATATATATATATCATTAGAGTTCAGAAGAAAATGAGTGAGGGATGAGAACTCTTTCTCATTTTCTCTCGAGGTCCTGAATACGCGTTTTCCCAAAGCGAAAATAAAACGTGTTTACTGTGATATCTGTCTGGAATTTTCTTTGCTCTTCTTCTATATTTCTTTCCTACTTTTCTCTCGATTTCCCCACTCCTCTCTCTCTCTCTCTCTCTCTCTCCCTCTCTCTCTCTCTCTCTCTCTCTCTCTCTCTCTCTCTCTCTCTCTCTTCTCTCTCTCTCTCACTTTCTCTCTCTCTTTCATTGACCCTTCCTCTCGTCTTCCCTCTCCGTCAAGACTATCGCGATTCCAAAAAGCTTTTCTCCAGGTTCGTCTTTCATTTCATCCATTTCTTACATTTCTTATACATCCGTTGCTTTTTTTCTTCTGTTCGTATCTCCGATGATTCCCCGAACGATCCGACCTCCCAATTCTTTTTTTTGTGTATACTATGTCTTATAGTGATTGCGCCTGGCTTCCTTTCGTATTCTTTTACTTACTTCGATCTTGTACGCCTTGCCGATCCCCCGCCCCGCTCATTCTGCAATGCAGGGTGCAATTTCCCATTACTCTAATTACTGCAACATCTAAATACGTTCGACGATACCGCGTTAATCGATCCTCCGAAATTCAAGGAAACTTGAGTGAACGAAAAAAAAAATTCTTGCTTCATGAAAAATTTCAGTGCAAAAGTGCTTCTGCTTTCGTCTATGTTTTCCCAATTATTTATACGACCGTACCCTAGGAGCACGGATGAAGGCGCTTTTCTCCTATGGAGGTAAAGCACCTTATGAATTTATTTCGCAACACATTTCGTTTTTTTTCCTTCCATATTCCAATAAAATAGTAATATAAAAATGATTTTAAAAATTGATAAGTTTATAACAAATTCGAACGATGCAATTTGTAGTGCCACGGACTGTGGCGTAAAAAATATAGTAAATATGGACATTATAATATTTATTGATTATAATGACTATCATAGTTATAATATTTGTTAATCATAAAAAATATCATAATTATAATATTTATTTATCATAATAATATGACACTCATATCACTTTGGACTAAAAATATCATCATTTTTATTAAAATTGAATTAAATCACGGTACGCCAGATGAAACTTTCATCTCGTATATAATTAAATGTTTATCCTACATTTTTATTTAAATTAAAATGAATAAAGGCATGCCAGATAAAATTTAATTAAATTCAAAATGATCTCTGAGACGAAACTCTTGTTGTACCGACCCGATAACGCCGTCTTGTTATCGTCACAAACCGCTGATATTTTTCACGATCGTGAATTCGGATTGTACGAAACAGCGAGCCAAGAAAACTTTTGCATACTGGACGAATCTTGACTTTGCCAAATCTTCGATAAGGCGTATACATACAGACACAGACATACACATATTTTACTGGACTGTGGAAATGCGAGAAAACGGGGTTGGCGAGGAGGGAAACGAGGGAAAATCATTTTGCGAAGTCACTCAATCGCTCTCGCTCCTCGCCGCGAGGAAATGAGAGCGCGAGCTGCGGGAGCTCTCACTTTCGTACTTTTCCTGATCGCGGCTCCGCGTTTCCTCGCATACTTACGGGGAAAAGCTCCTCCGAGAGAGGCAGAAAGCGAGCGAGAGTTTCAAAACAGCGCTCGTATAGTTTCGGGGTATACGGAAGAGCGATTGCTCGCTCGACTGACAAATGCCACGGTGCTCGTTATTGATGTACCTACGTATATCAATGCCGACTGAATTGGTTCTTGTATGCTTTATTTGACTTTTAGCTGCAATCATAGGCCGACACTTTTTTTTCGTTTTTTTTTTGGTCGTGTGATTGTGAGTACGAATTGGCGGGCCTGTCTAAACTCGAAGTTCCCAAAACACGACTTTTTGCTTAATTTTGCAGCCGAGGCTCTTAAGGGGGGAGCCATCTTTAGGCGAGGAAAAAAATGCTGATTTTTAGTACCTTTTTTAGGAGGAAAGATTTCTTCACCGTTTTTTAGACTCAGGGCATATCTTGTACTACTTTTGGCTGTTACATGGTGTTTTTTTATTTATCGTGAAAATGACGGAGGTATGGCACGGTCTTCTAAACGGTGGCGGACGTTGTCAGACGTCGTGACACGTAACATCCGCCGGATTAATCTGAAGGAAAGCCAATGTGGATTCTTCGTTCAGTAAACAACATGCGCAGAATATGAACCAAGAAAAAGTGAGATATGTTGAAAATCGATAAAATGACATGCGTTCAAACAAAAAGATTGAATTTTCCGAAAAAAAATGGTACATTTTACAAAAAAAAAACATTATTTTTTAATTTTCGACAACGTTTACGGTCATGTTTTAGACAATAAGGTTATAAATATTTATACGAAATTTCATCACAATCGGACAATTAGTTTTTTATCTATACATAACTTCTATATGCTACTTCTATATCTATACATAACATATATATGAATAACTTTAAAAATGCCATGTAACAGCCAAAAGTAGTAATAAAATATACCCTAATTCCAAAAAATGACGAAAGTTTTTTCCTTGAAAAAAAAAACACCAAAATGAGCAAATTTTTTCTTGCCTCAAGGTGTCTCTCCTTATAATTTTGATTGGCGAGAAAGTGTTTGCAAAAGTTCCAAAAATAGACCGAGTCACGAGGATTCTTGTGAAGGGTCTGATCGCCCAGTACGCTAGGGCGAGCCGCGCCGCTGGTATTTATACTGCTTCGTATTGCGTTTTTCTCGAAACTTTATTTTGTGAAACGGTGTCAGGCGTTTATAAAATTCGAACGGAGCATAACTTATTTCACCTTATTATAAGATAACTCGTTATAATATTTATAAATATTTTTAACTGGTTTAACTGGCTGGGTGATATTTTAAATATGTTCATCCATTTGTTAACAACAAATGATCAAAGTTCTTTGTGTAGTCGAAAATGAAACTTTTTTTCTACAGCTTGCCGTTTTCGTAATTTTCGGGATTAAAAAAAAGTAATCGGTCATTCTCGAGTTTCATTATTATCCTTCCGTTGACACACTTATCTCTGGCCCCGATTTTGGCACACCTGGTCACTTTGACTCAAAAGGTACTTCATCGACCTGCCGTGAACGATCGTCCGCGCGGTTTTTATTAATCTGTTTTATCAAAAACACCCTCTTAAAACTGCTCAATATGTCTGCACAATTGAAATGTGAAAATATAAGATTTAATTGTAAAAAGATATTAAACATCTTCAAATTCGTAAAAGTGAGCATTTCACTTAAAATTCGTCCGGGTCAAAGTGACCCAGTGTGACAACCGAAGGTTATACCAAAAGTACATTTTTCTATTTCCCATTTCAGACCACCCTAGTTGCCAGAATCACTTACACCCATTGGCCATGCAGCAATCTTTAAATAATAATAATGCCCTATCTTTAAATAATAATAACTTCATAGCCCATGAATATTTGTCAATAACGAAAAAACTCAAAGTTGGTAATACTATGTATCAATAGTGTGTAAAAACCCAACCGCGTCATCGCAATACCCTCACCAGAAAAAAATATTGAAAATCGACCCTAGAATTCATTCTCGCTGAGGACTCGCATCAAACTTTCGGCACTTACCTGCCAGACAAGTTGTATTTTATTGCTAAGTATTTTACCACGACCAGAAATGGAGAAATATAAGTTAAAAAAATGGAAAATATAAAGTACATTAGTAAGATGAACATGCGTTTGACGTGTATGATGTTTCATTTTCAATGCTCGTTTGTCGTCTAGCACGCAGTTCATTGTTGGTAGGAACCGGATCGACCTTTCTCGTGGTACATGAACCGAATTGATGAGAACGCCGCTTGCGTATATGGCACGTGCTAATTAAAGTCCCAAAGTTGGCTACGGGCTTGTGAGCGCGGTGGAAGTACGTGTACGCCCATTGGAGAGGAACGTTCCAGCGCTCGTTTGTATCGACGACGAGCTCGTGTCTGTACTTCAATGAGGGGAAAGACAACACATTTTTTTTCCTCTTCCCACTCTCGCGCGCGTACTTGATCCGATTCACCGTTAACCCAAAATAATGTACACCGAAACTGCAGGGCACTGCAAAACTTCATTTTACCTTCGCATGTTCGGCTTTACAACGTTTCTCGTTTTTCCCCTCTTCTTTGACGGCAATCAATTAACAACGTGACGCTAATTAATCTTTGAGCGTGCTGTAAAAATAATTGACGTCCACTTTGCGACGACTTTCGACGACGTGTCTCTCGTCGCCTGAAATGGAAATGGCAATGTATGAGTAAATGCGAACGGTGAATTTATTATTTGGAATATTGAAGGCGAGTGTGAGGAAATTAGGAACACGTACATCAATAAAAAATATATGTTGTTTTTTATCGGATAAGATATGCTTGATTGGAGACCAGTGTTGAAAGTACACTTTGAAAAAATAATTTATTACATTTTACAGTACGGTATGCGATTATATGAGTTATATTTATTTTTCAATAATTTATGGTATGGTTATTTTTTAGTTATATTTATTTTTTAATAATTTATTATATAATAATTTTTTAGTTATATTTATTTTATAATAATTAATTATATAAACGTATTATTAATAGTTATAATAATTTATTACATTTTATTGTATGGTATGCGATTATATTAGTTATATTTATTATTTCAGGTATATCCCTTCAAGGTGTTTACACATAGAAGACTCCCCTATATACACGTCCTCCCTTACAAAATGTTCTTAGTTCTAACTTGTATTCTAGTGTCGTTTTGCCTTTCGTTTCGTCTCGAATGCGCTTCCTCGTTTACTATTTTCCCAATCAGACTCTCGAAGTGCTTTATGTACATGCATAGTTCAGTCACAGGCTCCTTTTTTTAGCACCGTCTGTGTTTTTGTATCGATTTGCTCTCCTTTACCTCCTATCCATGTTTCCAGATCTCCTACTATTTCTTTTTTTATTTTTTCCTTGGCTCTCTCGCACGCACACATATGCACTAAGCTTTCCACGTCCTTTTTACAAACCCTGCATTTGTTGTCACCGTATACCTTATTTCCTTCCTTCCCCACATTCCCACATCTCAGTCTCGCCCAAGTTTCGTTTGTTTCGCCCATTATATTTACATCTGCCCAGTACTTCTCTGACCCTTTGGTACACTTCCTGCTTTCGTACTGTGGACAATATGTCGTTTTTCCGATTTTGTTTCACTCCTGTTGGGTTTCTCGGTCCACTTTTGTTTTCATCCCCCTTTCTACTATTCTCTCCATTTTCCTTACATCGTCGTTTACTATGGCTATCCATATGTTTCCGTCTCCAATTTCCTCCATAGCCGCTTTGACTTCCTCTCCCCCTTTTATTGGGTTTCTATTTAATACTCCTCTCGCCTCCTCTGTGAGGCATTTCTTCGGCCACCTTTCTTTCCCCATCTTCATTATCTCTATAAAATAGTTTGCCACTTTCTTCCATATTTCCGCCGTTATACCCCTACATCACGCCCCCATTCGCCATATATAGCTTGGAGTGTTTCTATCAAGGCCTTTGTCCATTTTTACATTATCTCCTTCGAGTCGTTCCACTAGCTCCCGTCTCTTCCACCCCCTTCGTATGAGATTATATTATTATATATTATGTTGTTTTACTATATTATTATTATTATTATTATTATTATTATTATTATTATTATTATTATATAATATAATATTATATTATATTATATTATATTATATTATATTATATTATATTATATTATATTATATTATATTATATTATATTATATTATATTATATTATATTATATTATATTATATTATATTACGTTATATTGTATTATATTATTATTATGTTATAATATTATTACATGATATTATAATATATTCTGTCATGTTATTATTATATTATATTCTACTAGATAAGGATGTATTACTAATTTATAAGATAATTCAATATTAAATTATAATATAGAATTATAGAAACAAAATCGCCCGTACTGCAAGGCGAGTCAAAATATTGCAACCTTTTCAGACCAACTTGAACCGAAAAAAATCCACTAACAATGATCTGAAATAAATGATTGATTATAATGAAATTTTTGTGGTCAATTCTTTCCGCTCAAGAAGGAGAATAAATATCCATTACTCTCCATAAAAGAAGACGAAAAATCTTTAGGAACTGTAATGAAAAGAAAATTATTCGAGAAAATAAAAATAACACATAAGTGCAAAAGAATTTTGTCCTGCAACTTTACAGTCGATTCGAGAAAGGATGCATCTGCTTTGTGTAAAAAGACCGCGACAAATGCATCAGCAACGGACACATTACCGGAGCGAGATCGCCACACGTGTGCACGAAGTTTTCTCTTTTTTGCGTCGAAGCGTCGTAAGCGTTCCGTTTTTTTTTTTTTTTCTACAAATCGTTCGTGTGTACTCGTAGTACTCGATAAAAACGACGTAGTGTATTGGCTCGAGGGGTTTGTCGTTCCACGTTCCGTCTTTCCCTTTCGAAATGGGATTACCGACAATACAACCAACGCGGAAAAGAAATTGAGTTTATGCACTTACCCCGCGATGCGTCCTTGCTTCCGGTCACCATCCGTGTACAGAAATACGCCTGGTATTTTTCTCTACGGTGAATATTTTTCGCTTCCTGGTACTTTTATTTTCCCTATTTCTCGTTTTTTTTCTGTGCCTCCTTCCGTCCTTTGCTTTTGCCTTCGCTAACGGTATATTTATATATATATTGTTTGTTGAGTCATAAAAAATAATAGAAAAAAATCATACGAATTAGAGAAAAATGGTAAAAATAATGAAACAGTAAAATATACGCAATATAGATATATATTATATTATATTATATTATATTATATTATATTATATTATATTATATTATATTATACAGGAATATATTATTCCCATTATTTTGATAATAACTAAATTATAAATTGAATAAAATTATGAAAAATCGTTTTATGATAATTAAATAATAAACGGGGTAATAATATTATATATATATATATATAACGTATTATTATTTTATAATTTTCATACCATTTTTATCTTTATTCGATTACTCTTTGAATTGATTTTTATTTGATTGATTCTTTTACAGTATTATTTAGCATACTGGACCTGTCAATCAACCCATCGCTCTCTTTTTCTTACGCTCTCTCTCTCTCTCTCTCTCTCTCGCTTGCGCTATATTTTGCCCCTATAAAAATGAAATACATTTAGTTTTCGTGACCATGAACACCTGACTTCGTATACGTATAGTCACGGGAGAAAGTTGACCTCGCAATCGACAGCTTTCTACCTGCCATTTCTCGCGACCCGCGAGAACCTGCGAAGACGCGAAAAATGTTTACATACATTCCCAACCCATATCGGTACATCCGCAAAGACATTATCTCAAGCAGACTAAAAGCTATAGGATCTACGGAGAATTTTATGATAAATTTAGCACAACATATTTTTGGTAATTTTAGTCATTTGGTAATTTTGCTTAGTATACATATTTAGTAATTTTAGTAAATTTATTTAGTACATATATTTAGTTTTCTTTCGTAAGTCTAGCAATTTAGGCATTTCATGTCGAATTTTGTATAAATATGTCTACTAAATTTGACAGGCGATATCAATTCATGAAAGCACTGAAATCGAATATTGATTTCATTTCAATGAAATCGATTAACACTGTATATTTATTCAATCATCAATTTATTTAAGGGGCTATACCAGTGTGAACGCTGAAAATTTGGGTGATTTTCGGGAATTTTTTGGAAGAAAAGTACTCAAGTAAACATTTCGGAAAATTATGAATATATTTGGCTATATTTGACCTATATTACATAATTTTTAATAGAAAAATATTGAGATCCAAACGATTTATGCGCTGCCTTCGGAGGCGCCAAAAAAAAATTCCTCCACTGCTGACGTGATTCCGGCCGATTGAGTAGTCGAAACCGAAAAAGGAAATAATGTCGTTAAACTGGAAAGTATTTCCTGTACAATGACGTAGGATTTTCGAAAAATATGGAAATCTAACAGAATGGCGTAGTGATGGAGAAAAAGTCTGTTTTCTTGCCTATAAAATGATCGTTTTTTTCAATGCCAAATCGTCAATTTTCATCCAATCAAAAATATCCTACGTCATTGTAAAGTAAATATATTCAAGAGTACTCAGTTCAAACTTCAAGTCAATCGGATAATTGTTCTTTGAGTTACAATGTCAGCAAATTTGAAAAATCTCATTTCGAGAAAAACGCGTTTAAATATTTAACTGGGGCACTTAATATCTACGAGCGGTTGCTCTTTAGAAGGCTGCCATTCGAGGAGTATTAGAGATACGGCCTTGAATTTTCTTACAGGATGTTCTTGAAAGTATATACTCCCGAAAAAGGCAAAAAAATCGACTTTTTAAAAGTGTCACACTGGTATAGCCCCTTAATATATTTATTTATTTGCCTGCTCTTTATTATCTCTATGCTGTTTGGTTTGTTGATGAAAAAAATTCGGGAGATTCCGGACCAGATCCGTGTCACTTACCTCGAGACAGAAAGGACCGGATTAACCGACATTAAGGGAGCTTTCCAGTGTGAAATTTTCAAAAAATCGATTTTTTTTTGCTTTATCGAATAGTATACACTCTTCCGAATATTCCCTGAAATTTTCATGCCGAAATTCAGATTATTTCGGTTACTGTACAGCATTTCTTGGAAGAAGGCAACGGAGCGCTACAGCTACAGCGAAACTTTGAACGCGTTTTTCTCGAAACAGCATTTTTCAAAACGGTGTCCAACTTGGAGGGCAGAGTTTTAAAGCTATCGAGTTGAATTTTTTACACAATATTCTTAACGTCATTGTTTATCGTACTATGGAAGCTTTTTTTTTTTTTGACATCTTCCTATTTTTTTGTAAAAAAAACTGCCAAAAAAAATGCTAAAATCGATACTTTTTGTTCAAACCGGCGCCATTTTTGCAAAAAAAAAAAAAAAAGCCTCCATAGCACGAAAGCCAATTATATACCGATCAATAATCTTTTTGTGTTTTTTGTTTCAGATCAAAATTGTGACCCCCAACGTGGACACCACATCCAAGTGCATTTTCTGCAACAATTGTTTCATCATTTTTATAGATATTAATTAATAAATAAATCGATCTTTAAAAAATTGTTTTGTATTCTTCAATATCCAATTAATATACAAAAAGAAACCAGACCGATTAGATTATTTTTTCTTTAAAAAAAAAAATCGCGAAAAACAGCGATTTTTCGGGCTGTCACACTGGAAAGCTTCCTTAAGTAGAAAGGTAAAAGTTAAATGTACCTTGCGCGTAAGCCAATTAAGTCGGGAGGTAACGAGCCATGACCTCTCTTCCTCTCTTCTTCTCTCTCTCCCTCTCTCTCTCTCCTTATCTCTCGTGCATGTTTGTCGTAGAACGACACTCGAGAATTATTCTTCGATGGGCGCACTTTCTGTACTTCCGGTACACACGAGGCTGCTGCGTGAAGCGATTTAAAAAAATGGATGGTCTTGAAAAAACGTCCGGAAAATAGACCCCGTAATTAAAGGACATTGGAAACGTGCACGCTAAAACCTAATCATTAGGATTTCTAATTTTGAAAAAGTGTAAAAAGGCTGCGGTGCAGTTCCCTTGGAATGAGGGGGGAAATGGATATTAGATTAATTAATTGAGCATCTGTCGATAATTACAAAAGCAGAATACGCGGGAAAGGAAATGTTTTGTATACGAGGTGCAACGTTCGTACGCGTATGAACTTATTTTTATACTCACATTGAACGCGTATGAACAGGCGAGAAAAAAAAGAATTCGCTAAAAAATAAAATTAATGAAAAATTTCGCTAAAATGGAATATGAGGAACATGAGTATAAATATAATCGAGAACGTAACGGGCCGAAAAGAGGTTATCCTGTCCGACTTTTTTTCGTCCATAACATTATTTATTTGGGATTTGGGGAAAAAAGTATGTTATTAAGCATACACTCAACTAATTTCGTATAAACTATTATTTATAAATTTAAAAAATAAATGGTTGGTCTGAAAAATAAAAATAAAAAAGTTCACAATTTAGATAAATGTTGGACGTGCCGTTTTTCCAAAAAAAGTCACAAAATGGTGAGTGCTCAATAAAAAGTGTAATTTCGACGAAATGTTTACTCATATTCGGGGGCTTAAAAATACTAAATTTAAAAAACGGCTACGTACATCGATAGCCCCTGCAATTACGAAAATTTTGGGTTTTTTGAATTGAAAATCGGATAATTATAGCAAGAGTTATGCCGATCAGATCGAGAAAAGTAATTTCGAGAAAAACACATCCGATAATTTCAGTATACGATTCTATGAATTCCGAAACGACGGGCCAGCGTGTAATTTATTTGAACCGCGATATCTTGTATATCCGGCGAGAGTGCGGACATGACGATAATTTCACGAATCGCGCGTGCAGTCGAAACGCAACGTCACGAATGCCACGTTTGGTGCGCGCGCGCGTGCGTCAAACGAAATCGACGTGAAAGTCTTTCGAAATCATCGCCGTATGGCGAGGACGATATCAGCGCGCGTACACAAAAGTGATGAATCGTGTACATATTTTTTCCAGCTAAACTTATAAACGAAACGATATAATTGTGAAAAAATCACGCTCGTATTGCAATCTCGTAAATGTTAATCGAGAGACGCCTAAGTGCACGAGCTTAAACTTCAATTTAATGAAATTTTGTTATATTTGGCTGCGAGTGATATGCACATGTGTGTACAAGGCTTTCGAGGTCAAATTGATAGCTGCCCAACCTTTAAGATTTGATTCCAAAATTCATTCACTGGTGGCAATCTCTCGGCGAGTGCACATTTATACGCATTTGTTGATGCTGTTTTCTTTTTACAGCTCTTGGCATTTTTTATCGTCGTGTTGTTGAAATTTCGCACGACTGCGATTGATAAGCTGTTTTGGAACTTTCCAATGATACTTTGTCGAAAGAGCTTCAGGACTAAGTGGACGGCTCGATTTTTTTATAATACTTTCGATTTCTTGTGAGTTCGAAAATGTTTAGACTTGTTACTGATAAGTGAGTTACTAATTAGAGAGTTTTAATTAAAGGTTATTTATTTACGAACAGAAAGGGAAAGACAATTCATGGAAAGAACAGATGGTCTTTTGAATTTTTTATCTTTAAGATTTTTTTTATCTTTTCAAAATTCGTCAATCTTGTCAAATTCGTAAAAAAATGTAAACATCTTTTAAAATTTGTTAAACTTAATATTTTTTAATCATTGTGTTTCAAAAGATTTTTCAAACCCCCCGCTCTCTCTCTAGTTTCCATATATTATACATTTTGAGATTATGTTCTTTTTTATGACAGTTCTACTATTATTTTCAAACGTATACGTGTTTTTATTAATTTTATTTGTTGTTACGTTCATCCAGTATAAACCACTACGTAAAAAAATCTCCATGGCTTTGATAAATATTAATTAACCAATGAGCCAATCTCTCCCGCTGCTTCACCCCATTTCTCCACTCCCCTTAAGCCCAGACGGAATTAAATGGCCCCACAGAAAAATTTCCAAATGCTCGATCCTTTCATCCGTGCCAAAAGATTGCAAAAAAACAATCTTACAATAGCACCAGTTTCATGCAGTCCGACAAAACCCCCTTTCTTTTCCCATTTTCGAAACAATATCAATGAGAGTACGAACGGGATCCCGCAACGGGCAAAATAATTCTGTGGGTTGTCGATTTAGCATGAAATGGCGCGTATGCATATTTATCGAGAGCAAGCAACGTCGGTGCACTCGTCGAAGAACTCGAAACTTTGACGTTGGATATAAAGCATTGGGACCGTACAATCGCGGCTTGTTCACCGAAGAATATCAGTGGAAACTTTATAAGCGCAGTTTGCGAGCTGCTTCGCAATTATAAACTTGCCACGGAAGAAGTTTTGTCGAAACAGGAATCTCGATGCATTATGCGCGTGAATGATGTCGAAAAGCATCCGAGGAACGTTTTGTCGTACACACATGTATATATATATATATATGCACACATACAGACATACATACACACACACATATATATATGGGTTTGTCGGCGTTTGTGCACGATGTTTCAAAATTGACGATACAATTCCTGAATATTTAATATTGAATAGAAGCCGCATAAATAACAGGAGGATCGACGAAAAGTATTTTCTTCATGCTTGAAATGAATAAATCAACGTTCATTTCTACATGTATTATATATTTTTTACATTATATATATATATATATATATATATATTATATTGCTATCGAATTTTCGTCAACTGGTTTTAAAAAATATCAATCGTATTATCATATAGACAAAATCATTTTTTTTCATTTATTCTCTTTTTCACATTTTTATCCATTTCAACTATTTCTGAATTTTCTTATTCACATATTTTTAAATATTATGTATATATGACAATTCAGAAATAATTAACATAAAAAAATGTTCGACTTTTTTGTAATTTATTTTCTTTTTTGCATTCTTTGTCGATTTAAGATATTTCCTAATTGTGGTGCACATTGCAAAATATAATGTATATCACAGTTCAGAAACATTTCATACCGAAAAAAATTCAAAGAAAAGGAATAAAGAATTTAACCTAAAATGACTTTGTTGATATGTTAATAAGATTCATATTTTAAAAGGCTAGGTTACAAAAATTCTATAGTAATTCAATATATATATATATATATATATATATATATATATATATATACCGGAACTTTACTATTCGGCCTGAAAGCTTTGGCAGTCTTTCCTCAAGCGGCTGCGGGCTTTGGCTGTCCAGAATCGGCGGAAGTGCTTCAACAATTCCGTAACTTTTGGATGTAGGTATGTACGTGTATAGACGAAGAAGAATTTCGCTGCATACCGAGCAACAACGAACACACATCCAGCGCCGGGTTCAACAATTATAGAAGCAGAATATTGCAGCGTATTACACACACCAGCCATATTCGAAAAGTTTTATCGTGCTCATGGTACACCTACATGCATGGCGATCGAAAGTGAGTGCCGAGGGGGAGAGGGGGCGATATAGGGGTAGGGGGCGATGGGGGTGGGAGAGAAAAGGGTGGGGGCAGGGAAGAGGATAAAACAGGGAGTTCACAGAGGCGGCAAGAGAAAGAGAGAGATGAGGGTCCTCGGAAGAGAATCGGCGAGAGTTCGCGTATCCGACAAATACGTCACGCGCTGCGAGCAAGTTTCGAAGCTATCCCTTTCTCTCGAATATCCTGCAGACCGAGCAAGTGAACACCAGCTTCAATTCTGTAGAGAGATGGACAGCGAAAGCGGACTGCACATATATATATGTGTATATATATATATATATATATATATATATATATATATATATATATATATAAGCTTTGTCGAAAGCACACGTCAAAAGGTTTAAATCGGGACTATGTCGCCTTTTGGCACAAATAGAATCCGCGTGGCCGAAAGATATCTACGACGCGATCACCATTGCCAAACGCGACAGAGAGAAAGAGAGTGAGAGAGAGAGAGAGAGAGAGGGGGAGGGAGGGAAAAAGAAAGCAGATTAAAGCTTCGTGGGGAACTCTCAATCAACTGCAGATATAGGTATGCGTCCTAGGATTCGCTGTGATTCACTTTCAACATCCTTTACTGACGAATTACTACGATATTCGTGCCCGAAAACCGAGTTTATCGTACGCTCGACGGCCACGCGGCCAACTCAGGATGAAAGTTATTGGGCGTGAAAGTTTTGATTAAAATTTTTTAAAGAAGGAACATTTTTTAAATATTATGTATATATGACAATTCAGAAATAATTAACATAAAAAAATGTTCGACCTTGTTGTAATTTATTTGCTTTTTTGCATTCTTTGTCGATTTAAGATATTTCCTAATTGTGGTGCACATTTCAAAATATAATGTATATCACAGTTCAGAAACATTTCATACCGAAAAAAATTCGAAGAAAAGGAATAAAAAATTTAACCTAAAATGACTTTGTTGGTGATTACATTTCTGATATGTTTATACAGTTGACGTTGAATTAGTACGTTGACGTTGACGTTGGTACAGTTGACGTTGAATTGGATTGCAGCGACATGTATTTTGCAAATGTCAGACAGAATTTGAAAGATTCTTAAGAGTGTTTTGGTTTTTGCCCGCCCCCCTCTCTTATGACGCAAAGGATTTTTCATTCTCACAAACCACCATCTTGCTAGTTCCCTCTTTCTCTCTCTCTCTCTCTCTCTCTCTCTCTCTCTCGCACTTTATGCTTTTTGGCTTTGTTAATAACTTACATTACCTATAACTCCGAAGTTTTATTTTGTATTTTACTTCACATACTTTTCCCTCGAACATTCTGTTCACCACACGGATTAGTACCACTATACCGCATATTTCCCTCATTTATTGTATTTCTATTTAGTTTATTTCCTAGTCACTACTAACGCTATTATCATGATTATATCCACCATTGTTACTATTATTATTATGGTTATTATTATTACTTTAATTTTATAACCATTTATATTATGTTTATTCTTACATTTATCAAAACGATTTTCAACAAACTGTGCATACCATGTATCATTTTGCCTTAAGGTTCCAAACCAAGGCATGCATATATATATATATATATATATCAATCAATCAATCTCCCCCCCCTCCCTCTCTCTCTCGATCAACCCTCTCACAACAATCTTCATCCAATGCTTCCATGTTTTGCAAATTCTACTCGCATCACTTAGCCAGTAACCCAAACAAACCGAAATGCAAAAAAAAAACAAAAAAAATTGTGAAAAAGTCTCGCCATCATCGAATGAAAGTGAGATTCAAAAGGGCCACAAAGTTACAAAATAAAAATAACTTAGGGTGGTGGGGAGAAAGGCCAAGAGGGCGAGAAGAGGCGCGAACGGGATGCGGGGGTGGGTTTTACCAAGGGAAATGTGAGCTGGTGAGAAAGAGAGAGAAATATCGAAATTTGTATTCCGCGATTTCTCGTGGGAGGAGGGTGCGAGCAACCGATATAGGGGTGCGTCGAAAAGATACGCGTGCAGGCGCGTCGGTGAGAAAAGCCAATGCGCACGCCGTGTATAAGGAACGAGGCGTGCAACGGCTCGGAAATCGCTCGGCGGACCGTATACGTACGTACCGACATTGGAACGTGACGGGAATTCCGAAGAGCATGAACGAGAAGAAAGAGAAAAAGGGACAGAACGGAAGGGCGAGAGCGAGAAGGAGCGAAACAGTCGCGGGGTAGTAAGGGCAGGGGGGAGGGAGAAAGAAAATATTCACCGGTGCGACACCGGTTTAATTACCACCTAGCCTTGCAACTCCCTTTTTCCCTGGAGTCTTTTACCCTTCGACTCCCTCCCCCGCGCTCTTCGGGCTCGCTCCACTGCTGAAAAAAATATTGGACGTGAGGAGTTTTTTTCGCTCTTATTTACGGATGAGC
Source organism: Ophion costatus (assembly GCA_951751655.1). Classification (NCBI taxonomy): domain Eukaryota; kingdom Metazoa; phylum Arthropoda; class Insecta; order Hymenoptera; family Ichneumonidae; genus Ophion; species Ophion costatus. The sequence continues at coordinate 35,532,601 of OX632363.1, forward strand.
TTCGAGAATCGCAACGTTATTCACCACGGCTCCAAAAATTCCGGTACCCCCATGTGCAATGCGTGATTTGGATGTGGTGCCGACCCCCTCCCCCCTCCGGTCGAGCTGAAATTTTGCGCAAACTTTCCTTTTAATATTTTAAAACAACTCGTAAAGGGATTTTTGGCAACTCGCAATAGTTTTCGAGATATTGAATTTTTGAGTTCTTTTTTAACGCGCGCCGACTATATCTATATCTGCTACGTCTTCGTTCGTACCTATACAGGGTGTCCCAGAATTGATGGTAGTAACTTGAATGGGGGGTTGGGGGTGCAATTCTGACTCGATTGATATAAGCATGTATGGGTCTCAGATCAACCCCTGAATTATTATTCATTTTTGACGGCGGGCCAATCAGGTGCACCCGTGTAGTGGCGGCTGGCGGGAGCAGCGACCTACCGGCACCACTACACGCGCGTATCTCTCACCGATGTACGTTGGTTTATAGGGCGCACCTGATTGGCCCGCATTGAAAAATTAATAAAAATTCAGGGGTTGATCTGAGACCCATATATACTTAAATCAATCGACTCGGAATTTCACCCTTAACCCTCCATTTCAAGGACTACCATCAGTTCTGAGACACCATGTATATGTTATTGCACTCTCCGTTTTGTCCAAGCAAGCCCAAACCCGAACCCAAAAAACTATTACGCGTCGCCAAAAATCCATTTAGGGGTTGTCGTAAAATATTAAAAGGGAAGTTTGTCTAAAATTTCAGCTCGAGGGGAGCTGGGAACTTCGCCCAGTAATTTTAGGGTCTTATGTGCGTGAGCTTGGTGCCCAACAAAACTGGTCGATTTTCAATATTTTTTTCTGACTAGAGTATTGCTAGTCTTGCGTAGTTTGAGTATTCTTTTAATTGAAAAATATTGGTGAGCAATGAAGTTATTATTGATTTAAGGCGGGATTCTACTTTGAAACTTTGAAAAGGCTAAATTGGATGAAAACACCCACCTGGAACACGTCGAAGGCATATTATATGGCCCAGGCATCGCTGATTGAGGGTAAGATAATTTTTTCTACGATTTATCACTCACCAAAACTTTAAACGCGTTTTACTCGAAACGACATTTTCAAGTACCGTGGTCGTGATAACTCAAAAAGTACTGAACCGATCCTTATGAAATTTGGAACATATATTCTATATGTGTGTACCAACCGAACTAACTACAATCAACTTAAAATTTTGATTAGAACTATTTTTTTATTGCAAAAAAAGACCCAAAAAAAACGCATTTTTTTCGTATTTTAGCCGCCATTTTGTTAATTTTGCACGTATATAAAATATTCTAGTTAGGTTGGTTCCTGAAGACAAACTGAACATGAAACTATTTGATTTTTTTGTTTCAGACCATCCGTCGGGAAGATTTCACGACCACGGCAACGGTACCTGCTTTTCGAGGCGTTGGCTTTAAACATATTTTACGTGTACAAAAAATGAATAAAATACATTAAAATTTTTTTTTTATGTACTTAAAGAGTGTATTTATTGAACAGTTTAAACCCCATATCGATATCTTTAATAGTATTCTCAGAAAAAATTCACGAAAATAGCGTTTTTTTCATGGTTTCAAAGTAGAATCCCGCCTTAAGAAAGTACCGCCATTGCTGCATAGCCATTATAAAAATTCTGAAAATTACGAAAATGGCAAGCTGGAGAAACAAAAGTTCAATTTTAGACTAAAAAGAACAATTTTAATTATTGTTATTAAAAAATCGATGAGCATAGCAAAAAATCATCTGGTTATACGATAGAAAATAGTACAAACGATGCGCTGTCCAAATTTGACCCGAATCGCACTAACAAATTTCGAGATACGACTTACACCGCAAAACATGGTTTTCCAAGAGGGCAAGAGAAAAAAGGGTATATCGCAGCGGGGCGGTTCGCTGTTGCACAGTGGGCGATCTGACCCTTCACATAAGTTGTCATAACCCGGTCAATTTTTAGACTTTTTATGGAATCCTTGTTGCAAATTGAAGGTAAGACCCATGGCTATAAAACTACAGTATAAAAAATGGTATTTTTGAAGTGTTACGTTTATGGAGAACCCTTAAGGCGGAACTATGCCGTGACTGGTCAAAAAATCATTTTTTCGCATATTCTGAAAATATACAGATATAAAAAGATGCGAAAAAAGTTTCAAGTTAAAATATTGAAAATTAACCGAGTTACAGACAATTTAGTGAAAACAGGTAGCGCAACGATTTACGTTTACGTATACCTCAAGGAGAAAAATGAATTTTCTCAAGCCCCACTTGACGTATCCACATTAACCGAAGTGGAGAAATTCCGAAAGCATTATTTTTTGATACTACGAGTTCAGGAGAAAAGCTTCAGCTACTTTAGCGTCAACTTCAGACAGACAGACAACATTTTCAAAAAATGTCCCATCATCGTATTCTAAACCTCCGAGCGTAATTTCAATCAAAAACGAATTCTCACTCATACATCACAATTATATATATATATATATATATATATATATATATATATGTACGTGCAGTATCAAATAATATGAATATCCATATACCTCGTATATGTTCCATACCTCCCGTTGTGCCATATTCCCGGTGAATACGGAATATATCAAACGTCGAGAGAATGGGGTTGAGATATTGCAACATAAATTTCACGACGGAACCAACTGTGTGTTGCACCCTTAACGCGGTTTCATTCATTTCCCATTCCATACTCATCCTCATCGTCCTCGTCCTCGTCCTCGTCGTCGTCTCACTTTGCGACACTATCGCGTTTTCGAATAATTAAGGGCGCAGTTATCACCACTTTCTTCGTCGTTATGATTATTACGATTAACCGAGGCTGAGGCGAGGTCCTCTGCTCTTCCACATTCGTTTCTTCTATCCCGCTGAATTTTTTGCCAAATATTTTTCGCTTGATCATCCATGTCGATATATATATACAAATTAATAAGTTGAACCATGATGGCAGCTGTCGACGCTGACAAGGAACATCCCTCAGGTGACACCCTTCGATTTTGTTGAAATTTGGATATGTTATAAAGCACCGAAAAGTAAGCGATACGTATTTTTTTTTATCGGCGGAAAAACGGTTTTGAGGGGTGAAACCACCTCCCGAAAAAGGCATGTCTAGGGTGGTTCATCCCTTAATTTTTTTTTGCAATGTCACTATAGTGAATTTTTCATTGCTTCGGATTAGAAGAATTTTCGTTTTTGTTGCATTAACATCGGTGGACTCCTTGTGTGTGAAACTGCTATATTAACCCTAGAGATGCCTTTTTCGCGGAGTAGTTTCACCCCTTAAACCGTTTTTCCGACGATAAAGAAAAACGTATCGATGACTTTTCGGTGCTTTCTAACATATCCGAATTTCAACAAAATCTAAGGGTGTCACCTGAAGGATGTTCCTTGTGAGTTACGAAACAACACCAAGCAATTTCTCGCTTAACCCCCTACCTCCACCGCTTTTCCTGTTCTCGAGTTGGCGAGTGTCTATCACTTTGCCGAATGATAAAGGGTCTGTCGTGAATCAAGAGGGAATCTTTCCTAGGCTGTTTCGGCAATCAGGAAAAGGGACAGAACTTTGGTACCCTTGAAGTGTATCAATTTGTAAATATATATATATGTCCAGGGTGATTCACTAGAAGTGAGTCACCTGCAAACATTTATAAATATTGATTTTAGACGAAAAAGTTATACAACAAAATTTAAACGGTTTGCCAATATCTACATTTGGTCGACTTATATTTTGTTTCCAGTCCAGGTTTTATCCTGATTTCAAGGTCGCCTTCATTTCTTCCAAAAGTCTGGCCCCTTTTTTATTGGCCACAAATGTAGGGCACAAAAAAAACAAACGCAATAATCAACAATGTCATTTTTCTTAAATACTCAGTTATTTGTTTTATCTAGAAAAGTCTTGTTTTTAACCTTAAATGTTAAGGAACTTTATGAAAAAAGCTGTCATGCAGAATTTTCATACAAACCAATTTAAACATCTCACTTTGATAGCCTGCGGTGTAAAAAAAAGTACTACGCATATCGTCCCAATTACTTTTAAAAGTTCCTTAGTTATTGTCGATTCATATTATTTGTAGAAATTGCATGCGAAAAACCAAAACAGATAATTTTTTTCAAAAAATGACATATAGCCCAAAATCCCTAAAACCGTGGAACCTTCACTGAACTGGAATTTCAGCAAACAGTTGGACATGATCTGGCCTATCGACAGTTGCAGAATTATCCACTCATACTGGGACACCCTGTATTATATATATGTGCGCGCGCGCGCGCGTGTGTGTGTGTGTGTGTGTGTGTGTGTGTGTGTGTGTGTGTGTGCACTTTTAGTAGAAGGCACGTTGATGTATGGGCGCATCCCGCGCAAATTGCTTTTCCCTGCTGTGTACTTGCTTCTTGTCATGATTCCTCACAAATACATACACGCATCCTTAATCCGTAATACGCGCAGGCACTATGACGTAACAGGGAAAATTACTTCGGTCAATATACCCGCTCGTTTTCTACTCGCGCTGTTTATTCTTTCCTTCTCTTTTCGCGAGTGATAAAGAGAGCGAGGGAGGAAGAGAGAGAGTGTGTGTGTGTGTGTGTGTGAGAGAGAGAGAGAGAGAGAGAGAGAGGGGGCAGTGATACTAAAAGTTGTTACGACTTAAGGGACTTTGCTTCTTACCTAAGGTACCGGATTTTAAGGTATTCCTTTCACAACCATGAATATTTAACAATTAACTGATTAACCAAATAACCGAGTAAAAATTCATCCAAGTATACTTATGAAATTGAAAGCCAAGTTACCGAACTTTCAATGACAAATTACGACTCTAAAATTCGTCTCAGTTATACGACTCTTTTTGGAGATGACAGGCTGGTCACATTTCTATGTAATAATTTTAACACTAAATAACTCTAGATACCTGATATAAACTGCTCGACGCGTGTAAACAAATTCTAACGATTCCGTAACGACAATTAAAAAATAAACGTCGAAAATTTTTTTAAGAACAAACGTTTATTTATAAACTATTGAAGTAAAAAGTAAAAAATAATATTCAGTGAGTGAAGCTGAATAGTAAAGGTACAGAAGAAGCTCATCTTTGGTCACTGATCAGAGGCGCAGGGAGTGCATCCTTAATAAAACTTGCATAAACATAGAACTGTAAAAAATTAAAAGATTTTCTCAAATGCTTGAGGCTTTATTTCAAGTCTAATAACGTTTCACGCGTCAAGCTTTTAAGAAAATATTTTTAAAAAGTAAGTTCTATGCTTATATGAGTTTTATTAAGTATTTACTGCCTACGCCTTTTATCAGTGACCAAGGATGGAAACCTTCCGTATCTTTACTATTTACCTTCATACACAAAACATTGTTTTTTACTTGTTAGATCAATAGTTTATAGATAAAATCTTGTTTAAAAAACATTACGTTAATTTTTCTATTTTTTACTTTTTAGCATTTAAATTCATTTAGTTATGAGTCTTAATACCTTCACTTGTGCGTATTAATCTGTACAATATGAAATTTTATTCATTTTGGCTATTCACATGTTACATACTATTTACATATTTTTTATTTTGTAGCTCCATGGTGGACTCCATATTATTGCATTGTCACTGAAGTTGCACAGGTTATTAAATTTCACCTCAATCGGATGCCAGCAAGTGCTTGAAATATAGATGACAAATATTGAACCGGAAAGACATACGAACGAAGCAACTTGAATGGATGCTTGTAAAAACAGGGGGTCGCCGTATGTTTGAAGAAAACATTAAGGCCTGAATTAGAAGGTTCAAAAAAGCGTTTTTTCGGGAATTTTTTTATAAGCGACGAAAACAAGTGAGCTCAGTAAAAATTGAGGTATCTTCTTATGTATATTTAAAATGTATTTTAAAAAATTTTCAACATGAAACATTAAGTGGCTGCCGATTTATCAGCCTATTCTATGTTCGTTTTGCCATTGCAGTCCCCAATTGGCGGGAAAGATGCAGCTTGTATTTCTTGACTGAAAAAAAAATTAATCAAATTTTCACTTGTCATATATGTTTATCTGGGCGAACTAAGAAAAAGCTGAAAAAATCGTGAAATTATAACTTTTCTCAGGTTTGAAAAAAATGTGTTTGAAAAAACACTTTAACGTGCTATAAAAATTATTTTAAAATATTTTCGTTTAAAAAAACACTAACGTCCTATAAAAATTATTTTAAAAGATTTTCGTTTAAAAAAACACTTTAACGTGCTATAAAAATTATTTTAAAAGATTTTTTCAACGACTATTTAGTTCACTTAAAGGAGAAATTCATACTGAAGAAAATAAACCTTGGTTTGATTCAATAGGTCGTTTAGTTTTTTTTCTATCCCGCCCGTCAATGCAGTGGCAAAACGCACATGGAGTAGGCTGATAAATCTGCAGTCATTTATCGTTTCATGTTGGAAGTTTTCTTTTATACATATGAAATATCCATGAAAAGATACCTCAATGTTTACGGTGCTCACTTATTTTTTTCCCTTCTAAAAAAATTCCCGAAAAAACGCTTTATTCGGACCTTCCAAATCAAGCTCCGGCCTTAAAGCATGGAAAGATGTGACTAACAGAAGAATCTTCGTAGCCGTGACGTTTTGGAGAAAGTGTAAAAACGTCTGAATCTACTGAATTTGGGCGAAATTTTTAATTCCATTTTATCGTTGGGTATAATAATTAATTGTAACATATTTTTTATTAAGCCCCACTATAAGTTAGCGATGCTTCAGAAGGGCCCCGCTTAGCCCCCCTTCAAGAAACGCTCCCCCCCCTCCCCCACGACTACCCCAAGACGAACCGCTGAATATTATGCCCTCGACTTTTTTTGTTTTTTTTTTCTAATACCGCTACCCAAGTTTCTTCAAAATTAGATTTCGTTCACTAAGACATATGACATATGAAAAATCATCGAACGCGAATCTCGTAAGCGAAGCTGAAAAATCCCGAAGGCTCAAGGGCTGAAGAGGGTGTTACGGAGGCGGTGGGAAGGGGAGTGGTTTTTGACCTGTTGCCGGTCAGAATAGCTCGCGGGATACTCCGGCATAGAGGATATACGTGTTTGCGTCGGGTGATTCGAAGTTTCGAGGCATCCGGACGAACACACTTTGCCACAAGGACGCGAGTGCAGAAGGTACACACACACGCACGCGCGCGCGCGCGCGCGCGCGCGCACACACACACACACACACACACACACACACACACACACACACACACACACACACACACACACACCCACACACAGATATATTAATATGTTGGTACGGAGGCGCACTCTTCAGGGAGAAATCTTGAAGCATTAAGGACATCAGAGGGGATGGCAGAGGGGTAGAAGGAGAGAGAGAGAGAGAGAACAAACAGCCCCTTGTCGATGTGGAGCAACCCTCTTCGCCGAAGTTACTCGTCTCATAGTCGACCCCATCTTCCGCTGTCTGTGGTTCACAAGTTTGGGGGAGGGGGTCGGAAGATTTGGTAAGGGAAGAGCAGACGGTCGGTTCGCGGCTTAACAAACTTCAAATACAATCTGTATCCTCCCATAAGCGATAGCGCTGAAAATATTCCCCATGCTGGCAAAGACTTTTCTTCGCGTGCTACCCGAAACGTATAAAAGCGATGCGTACCTTGAAACAAGCTTATTATCGATTCAACGTCACCACCGACACCGCAAACACATGATTGAGTAACGCTCGCGGTATCGCGAAAGCCCGAGAGTCGAAACGGGAAGAGTAAAAAAAATGATGAAAGGAAAAAATTCAACCAAAGGTTTTTAGACACATAATTGCAAACCCTCGTCGATAAACCTCCATATTCGATAAAAAATTTAATTAAATAATCATTTTTTGCATTAAAGCACGATAATTTTTGGTGAAAATTCGATCTTCTTTTTCTGAGTGCCACCGTTATTACAATATTCAAGTTTTTCAACTTTTTAAACTTTTTCTCGGCTTATCAACAGCGTACTTTCATATAGAATGTAATGGTTTCTTTGTTTCAATGTGAATTTTTTGTTTCAAATTAAAAAACTTCAGCTGCCGCAGTTCGACATTGCGGGAAAAATTCGTCCAGAAACAATTGGCCACAGGCTGCTGACGATCACTTATTGTCGATTGAAAAAAAATGTTTTTTATGTCTTCTAATGTACAATAAAATACCCGAAAAATTACAAAACGATTGGTCCAGTAGTAGCGTTGGGAAAAAATCCTCAAATTTTCGTCATTTTCGACTATTTATATGTATTGCCCGCCTTAATGAATATTTTGCTGGAGTCATCCTTGAGGGATTCCGCCAGTCCGTTAAAAACGGTCACCCTGTAGAAGTGCATGTGCAAATGCGGTATATTTATCGCGATTACATGCCCTAACAGTAGGAAGCTGCAGACAGAGAGGGAGAACAAGAGAGAGCGAGAGAGAGAGAGAGAGAGAGAGAGAGAGAGAGAGAGCGAGAGTTAGCGTCATAGAGTTAACGAGCTCGAGCTACCCGAGATTGCGTTCGTGCGTGCCTTCAACGTGATTCTCGGCTCAAAAAGGCCTATACAGTGTCCCGTGCCGCAAGCTAAAATCTTATGCCCCTCATGTGAGTGTTGCAACATCTGGCTGTATAGACGTGCGTGTTTGGATTCATGGGTGAGTACAGTTTCAGAAGAGAACTCCTCCCTGCGGGCTCATTCGCATTTGCGCCGACGACACTCGACACGCACGTACTCCATACACGACTTCCACAAGTTTCGAGGACAAGTATGAAGGTGCCTCAAAACCGCCAACGCCGCTTCGGCACGATTCCCCGTTCATCTCTGAAACGACGCTCATACTACGCGGTGTCGTATCCTGATCAAGAAGAGTCGACGGAATTGCCGCTGGAAAAATGTTCCAGACGTTCCGGATGAGATTTGACGGATCCGGACGAGTGCAGGGATCTTCTGGAACCGCTTCCTCGTACCAAAGATTGAGGGGGGAAAAAAGCTTCGGTCGTTTTCCCGCCGACTTCGCTCGGATGGACAAAGTTCCCAAAAGTGACTGATGTCATTACACCATCGTATTGTACACCTACCGGGATTAATTCGAAAAACAATCGCAGGAAAAATGGGCCCACGATGAGACTAGTCTCAAAAATCATAGAATGGGTCACTCTATTTTAGAGAATTTTTTTGAAAAAATAGAAAAAGGCGATCATCTTTTAAAAAAATATTTTTCACTTTAGAAGCAAAAAAAAACGTTGACATTGATAATTAATCATATTTTTCATACTTTGTAGCGAAAGTGTGCTTCAAAATGAAAACAAGGTATTACCGACATTTGTTGTTATCTGAATTAGGTCCGGAGTTATCAGCGTTTAAACGTTTTCCAAACTTTCGAAATCGACATTTTTTTGGAAAAATATAACTCCTGGAAAAAAAGAGATAAAAATTTAAAAAAAATTGGTGTTGAAAATCTAAAAATTACGTTCATGGAGTACAGTTGTACAAAAAAAATATCAGGAAAATAAAAAAAGGCGGACGTCACGGACTAGGTGAAATGGCGTGGAATGCCCCATAGACAGCCACTTCTAGGAAGTAAGATCGGACAGTGGCTGTCCGTCATTGCAGGCCTCAGTCCTAGATTTGGTAATAAGCCGTATAGGCAACTGCCTAGGGGCAGACTTTAGGGGGCGGCAGATTTTAGAAGAACCTAAAAAGGCCTAGGTAAATACAAAATGAGTCAGAGATAAATACATATATCTCTGACATAGGTAAATACAAAATGAGTCAGAGATAAATACATATGAGTCAGAGATAAATACAGAGATAGATACTAGATAAATACAAGTGATTAAGATAGCAGGGGCGGCACAAATTCAAGTGGCTTATATTTAAGAAAGGTATAACTCTTAACATAGAGATGAAATTACGTAATGTTATTTTTTATTTCTCCTTTGACAACGAATCAAACTGCCACAAGCATTCTATCAAAAAAAAACTCTCAAACCCTTCTGTCCTTACCAGTTCCCTCAGCCCCTTTTCTGATAAAAAGCTGAGAACGATTTCGATGTTCACTGAAATCGTTAGTGCCAATGTGATGCGATGAAACGAACATCGCAAAAGTGACTCCTCCATTCCACGCTGTGTCTCCCTGTCTCATTACCTCTCTCATGTTCCACCTCATGTCACCTGTCTCATTACCCACCTAATACCTAGGTCATATGTTCGAACTTAAGCTGCAGACATCACTGCCAGGCTCACCTCGTGCTGATACTTTTTGAAAAAACCGTACTTGCGAGAGTGCTCCATTAACCTCACGACAAAACGGTCCAGCTCTGCGGAATGGGTTGCTCCAATTGCCGACAAAATTCACGAGATTGAAGCTTGCATCATTGAAGCGCAACGAAAATGATGATGCTTTATTGCTGCAATTTCTTCTTGCATAACCTAGCAACGAAAATGTCTGGACAATTTGTTCAATTGCCAATTCGAAACCGTATGATCTAATTTAGTAAATAAAACATATTTTAGAGTGATGAAAATGCGAAAATAAAAATATAGAGAAGAATTTTTGTTGCATTCCAACGATGAACACTTCAACATCGTCAAAATTGGCACGGTCGTACACGCATCAAATTCCCGTCTCCATCCGACTGGATTTAGGATGAGCGTCATCACCGCTCGTAAGAATAAACGTGCGGTTTTACATTAAGGTATGGTGGAACAATTATAAATACCCAAAAATCTCTGAAACGGCTCTTCAGATACCGTCGAAACTTTGCCAAACGACGTCAAATGGATAGACGAACAGCTGTCTGCCCCTCAAATTTTCTGAATATGGGAAAAAAATGTAGATTGTCTTATGATAAGCCAATCTACGTTTCTTTTCTCAAATTAAGAAAATTTGAGGGGCAGACAGCTGTTCGTCTATCTATTTGACGTCGTTTGGCAAAGTTTCGACGGTATCTGAAGAGCCGTTTCAGAGATTTTTGGGTATCTATAATTGTTCCACCATACCGACCGCGATGAGGTGTCATTCCGTCTTAAATGGGACGTATCGAAAGCCGTGGCACCGTCTCGTCACAACATTTACCCCGATGGTAACTTGCCGACCGATCTTATGACGGATATCATATTGCGATGACGTTGATGAGCTGCTTCTTCAGCGAGTTCGTTATTGCGTAATGCGGTGAGTTGGAGTCACGAAACTATACATCTATATATATATATATATATATATATATATATATATATATATACATGGACGTGCCGAGAAGAACGCACGCAAGCGACACATCCGAAGAGTTCAAAGTCCTCTGGAGCGAGGCGACGTCCAATCCTGAAGCGACACGCGGCTTTTAGACTGGATCTCCGTCTCTCATTCTACATAGCTTTGGTCGAAAGTGTTACGCACATATATCTGTACCCGCACACGTGAGTACGGGCACTGTATATGTACAAATCCGGTTTCCATATGTTAACGAGGAAGCTCGCTATGATGCCCGACCCACGTGGAGTCCCGCTTGGAGACATGTAGACGTGTCCATTCCTATAGCTGGATGGCTTGGATCTTGGAGCCTCACACTCCGCGGCAAAAAGGAATGACATCAGGCTGCTCGTCGCATACGTATATATATATATATATATATATATATCAGCCATCCGGATTTCTGGCTATTTTAAGGACGATCCTTGAGATGTTTTTAACCAAATCGTTGATTCTAGGGACGGACTTTGAAATACTACTAGTATAAAAATGCCTGCATTTACCTAAAGGTTCTTTTGAGTACTTGGATAAACGCAGGCGCACTGGGTCCGTCATTCTTTGCTCAGAGATGCAGATTTCCAGAGAAGAGAAAGAGAGAGCACCCGGCGGCTAGAAAGGAGTAGTCGGGGGGGGGGGGGGCGAGATCGCTACAGCTACTGTACAGCAAAATGCTAATCGTAAGATAACCGTATCAGGCACGTGTGAAGAACAGTGCGACTGTACAGCCGGAGACCTAAGAAAGAGAAGAGGAGCGCGAAGTGCAACGAGGAGGATAAAAGGAGATAGAGAGCCTGCGGAGCGTAGGTGTATATAGGGAGTTGAAAGAAGGAATTCCAGAGGGGAAAAAAAGGATTGGGGTGGTGGGGAGAGTCGGAATATACGAGAGAGCGAGACCGCGGGGTCTGTGGGACGCGGAGGGCCAGAGGGAGATGGGAGGCAAGGAACGGGTGTGATATAAAAGACGAAGACATGGAAAGCAAGAGAGAGAGAGAGAGAGAGAGAGAGAGAGAGAGAGAGAGTGATAGAGAGAGAGAGAAAGAGAGGGAGAAAGAGAGAAAAGATCGAGAGACACAGGGAAAAAAAAAGACAGAGAGAAGAGAGAAAAAGATGAAGACTGAGAGGGAAAGAGAGAGCGGGAATCAAGAAAAAGAGTCAAAATGGGAAAAGCAGGGACCTACATATTCCGAAAGGCCAATGAGACGGCGCCGTGTGGCCTTTGGTGTAGCTTTCTACATACATATATCCATATGTATGTATATACATACATACATACATACATACATACATACACACACATATATATATATATATATATATATATATATATATATGTAAAGGATATTTTGAGCCCGTTATATCTACGTAATATTGACTATCAGTGCATCTCGTCTTTTTGGGCGCGAACCTCGAAGTCAAATGTCTCCAAAATCATCGTTCCCCAAATATACACATAGCCGCAACTCCCTCTCCTCCAACTCTCTCTCTCTCCCTCTCTCTCTCTCTCTCTCTCTCTCTCTCTCTCTCTCTCTCTCTCTCTCTCGCCGTCCTCGTTCCTCCTCCAAGCCATATGCATATACACCAACATACACGGAGTACACTTAACTCGCGCACAGTGGGAACCCCTCCGAGTTTTCCTTTGGTCTGGGCTGCTAAAGCGTGCGCACACACTGAGTAGCACAGTGACGTACACATGCACAGCGGAAGTACTCCCTCTCGAACACGGATACGGAGGCATGCGCGCGCGGTCTCAACAGACAAATCGCCTCTCGCCACGGTTCTCTCCAAACGGTACGGCGCGAGCTGGCTTCGTGGATCTCCGAGTCCCGTGTGGTGCGTCAGTCGTTCGAAGGCATTCGCCAGACGAGGAACACGACGTTTACACTTTTTAACCGCGTGAATTCAACGATGAGTCGTAACGAGAGTAACGGTCCGAGAATCGCGATCGCAACGTGTTGCACGTTCGTCGTTATTTCGATATTGAGCCATGGTGTGACGTATACGCGGGGTGCCGGGGAAAACTCGAGCGAGAACAGTGCCGGCCTCAAAGTCGATAGAATTTACACGCCGGAAGTATGCGACGTCAAGTCCAAGAAGGGCGATCAAGTCACGATGCACTATACCGGAACCCTCGCTGACGGCACCAAATTCGACTCGAGGTCAGTCAGCGACGTGTCATCGTACTCTTTTTCACCTTCGGTTTTTTTTTTGGGATTTTTTTTAAATTCTGACGGCGTGTTTTTTTGTGCACGTTCGATTTGCCGGATCCAACGTGGTGGCCAACCCTGCCCTTTCGCACCATAGTGTACGCTTCGGAATTTCGGAGCTCACTTGACTTACTCCGAAATTTACATTTGAGTGTTGCATCGTTAGAACGGAAAATTCGTATTTTTTTTTTTCATTTTTTTTGGTCGTGTAAAAATGTCGTGGTTTTGACAAATTTAGGGTCGAGGCTTCTAGTGAGGATTTTGAAGAGCGTTTGGAGTGATTCTCGTAGTCTGTATGTGCCAGAAGTATTCTTGAAAATTAATAGAAGAAAAAGTGGTCGAGTATGATGCGAGCACATTTTTTTAGCGACTGGAGTGAGGTGAACGTTTTGGGCAGTCGTTTCTTCGAGTGCTCTCGCTCGTAACGTCGATTGCCACGTCGATGAAAACGTGATAAAATGTTTAATTACTGTTATTATTACTATTGATATGATTATTTTTTTGCTTATTTGAGCCTCGGCTAGTGGTTAGTTTTTATTCACCTATTTTTTAAGCTATTATATTAGTTTTATTTAGGTATTTATTTAGCTATTTTTATTTATTAGCTAATTATTATTATTATTGCTTCGTTAAGCCTCGGAAATATTGTTGAAATTATTTTTTGTTGACAACAGTAGTAAGAGTATTACTATTGTTTTTCGTTTTTTTCGAAACGAGACGTTAGTATGTTTTTTACTATCGACTATTTACAAGTCTCAGTATTATTGTCATCATTATTATTATTAATATTTTACAAACATTCGCAAGAATGAATCAGTCCTTCGTTATTTTATTATTTATTCATTATTTATTTTGATCAAAACTATTATTATATTATTTAATTAATTAGTAAATTATCGTGTTTATTATGTTTATGGGAAAATGTTTTTTATTCAATATATATATTTATGTGTTATTTATTATTGTCAATATTATTTTTACTATTATTCTTTCGCAAACATTCGCCAAGATAAATCAGCCCTTATCTCTGGCGTTCGATCTTTTGTTCTATAGTTTCGTTTGTTTATTCCATTATTACCGCAACGGCAATAAAATGCAATTAAAAAAAATAGCCAAGTAGATAAAAATAACGAGTATTATTTGTAACCTTCTTTTCAAATTATTGTTGCGTAAATCCGAAAATACGTTCGCGCAAACGTATCTTCGATCGGCGAATACGATTGCAAGCTCCGAATTCAGTGGCCGGCAGAATCTGCCCGTCCCAGAACGGCCGCGGGAACCCGTTTGGGTTGAAAAAACGAACGCGTCTGGATAGCGCCCATAAAAACGAAGGGGGTTATCGTGCGCTATCACTCACTCGGCTCACATTCCACTTGCGTTTGGGACGACAAAAATAAAATACAGCAAATGTGAAAAAAAAACGACATGACGATTTTTAAGAAGAACGTCCGATTGGTCCGTAAGTGTAGCCCGGAGGAATGAAATATGGAGATAAGTGACGAATGTGTAAAATTGGACTGCAGCAATGTTACTTTGTTCATCGTTGTAAGAAATCTAATCTGATTTCGATTAAATCAGCTAGACTATGCTTATCTCTTTCTCTCCCTCCCACTCTACTTTCTTTTAATTTTCAATTTTCAATTTCTTAATCTTTATCATTACTTCTACGTATTATTTTGTTATTACGATTATTATTTTATTCAATGTTGATTAGTTGCGAGGTTTATATGCCGGCTTATATGTCGGATACTTTATTTTTACGCTGAGGCTAGCCGTCCGGTTATCGGACGAATGAGCGTATGCTATTTATCCGTATAGCGGCTTATTTCACGCGGTTCACGCTTTACAACGCCCCACACACACAAACCCAAACGCAAACAAGCCACTCCAAAATCAAACCCAAACAATACAAACCCAAACGCAAACAAACCACTCCAAAATCAAACCCAAACAGTACAAACCCAAACGCAAACATACCACTCCAAAATCAAACCCAACCAAAGCAAACCCAACCCAAACAAAATCAAACAACCCAAACAAAAATCGACCGACCCAAAAAAAACCCAAACCTAGACAAAAAACCAACTAACCCAAACCAAATAAGCGGAAACAAACCAACCCATAGCAAACAAACCCAAACACAACTAAACAACCAACACCAAAACAAAATTATAAAGATTTTCTTCGGACGACTACGTGTACATTATTATTCCGGATAGCTTGTTTAACAATTCAACACATCCTATCCGGACAATGATATATATGGTATTCGTCCGGATACTAGCTTACACGAATCACAATAATATGTACGTCTACCGGAAATACGGCGTGTACTGTGCCGCTATCCGGACAAATAACATACGCTTTTTCGGCCTATATTTGGATGTGGAGACACTCCGTTATTTTTATTTGATTTTTATTTTGAATTCTATTCTGTAAGTTAATGTAACTCGTCTCTACGCCACTTTTTGTAAAATCGCCCCATAACGTGCTGAGGCATACATTTATATTTAATTTCTCTCTATCTCTCTTTCTCTCTCTCTCTCGATGTATTATTATTATTTATCTATTTATCAATTTATCTTTCTTTC
>OX632363.1:35551167-35595223 GCA_951751655.1 Ophion costatus
AATTTCGTTGGCCTGCAACGCTGCAAGCTTCAACGTCATTGCGATGCTGGGCGATGCTGTCTGCACCTACTGAATTTGTTGGAATTTTGCGGTTTGGGAATTTCGGTAACGTTCATCAGTTTTTCTTCCTCTCTTTCTTTATACGTGTATCATAAAACGCGGCAGATTTTAAAGTTGATGTGAATTTGGCAGTGCGAGTGGAAAAAGCGGAGGAATATGTCATGATTCGTGAAAAGAGAGCGGGAGAGCGAGAGAGAGGAAGAGAGAGAGAGAGAGAGACAGATTGATCGATTGATTGATTGATTGATTGATTGATAGATTTTATTATGCCCTGGTAACACCTTGAGGCAAAGTATATTGAGAAACGAAATGAGTACATTAACAGAGAAATTAGAAAAAATAATAATCATAATGAAGTATGATATAATGATATAATATAATAATGATAATAATAATCATCATAAAGTATAATATAATATAATAATACTATCTAATAATGTTATCTAACAATAATAACAATAATAATTATAAGAATGAGGTAATATTCATACTTACAGTAGTAAACACCGAAGTTTGGAGTAAAACAGAAAATATAATGTAAAATAAATAATAAGTATATGCCAGCTCAGAGGTAATGAATCATCCTTCTAAGGAGAATAGGTAAGCAAAGAGTCGCTGTTTGAAAATACTCAATGACTGCGAGGAGATAATTTCGGTCGATAAAGAGTGCCAAAAATGTGCAAAAGAGAGAGAGAGAGAGAGAGAGAGAGAGAGAGAGAGAGAAGAATGAGGCCGTTTTAGAAAGTTCGCCCGATTTAACTGTACCCGCGACGAAATTCGTGTGCGCGTGGTATCCGAATGTCATGGTAATCGAGAAATAAAATTCAGACCGTGAGCCGCCCGGGTGCATTATATTCCAGGCCGCGATTCTGTACCGCCCGGAGCGCAGTTCTCCTCGTTCTTTTTTTCTCCCCGTTCTCCATGTTTTTTTCTCTCTTTTATTTTTCACCAAACTTTTCTTTTCTCTCCCCCTTCCACGGCGAGTTATCGTTCAATTTTCGCGCAACTTGTACAGCGGGCACTCTACTGCGCCCGTGGTACAGAAAGACTTTAAACGTCGCGGGGGAGTTTTCAGGAGAACAAACGAAAATCACTGACCGAAGGCCCTTAAATTCAAAGAGAACGAGCGATTTGGCAGGAATATTTCTCCCTCACGGCGGATTTCCCAGGTCCGGGGAGAGAGAAAAGAGAGGCGGGAGAACGCTACGAATTAACGGATTTATTCAGTATTGTCTTTAGGGATGGAAGAAAAGTCGACTTTTCCGAGAGCCGTAATAACGCCACTTTTTTCGATTTTCATTATCGCCAATTAATCCTACCCCCCCCCCCCCCCTCTTGGTCTGACTTGACGCTCTCAATTTCCATCAGCCTTTCTTTACCCCCCCCCCTCCCACTTTTTTGCTTTTCAAAGCACTCTTCCACCCTCGGCAGAAATTCGCCAAAGTTTCACGAACGCGATAGATCGAGCGACCCACCGTGGTTATAATGATTCGAGAGGTTAACAGCTGGTACCGGCATGTTACTCTCGTGGGCGACGGAAATGATGCCCCGTTATAAGAACCGTTAAATGTTACGCTCCGGAGTATACGAAATTGCTGCCATACAGCTCGGTATCGGGCCTGAACAATGTCAAATCCGAATGAGAAATTGAGTATTGATTTTATATTCATGTATTTTAATCGGGCAAATCGAAGTTCGCACATTTGAAGCAAAAGTTTATGATTTATTATTATTTATTAATTATAAAAGAAATGATTTATTAATTATAAAAGAAATTATTTATTCAGTATAAAAAAATTATTTATCACCTTATGAATAAATCTATCAATTGTTACTCATTTATTAAATGTGTATTTTACTCGAGCAAATTAAATTTCTTACATTTATATTAAATTTTAATTTTATTTGTGATCCCTTAATTTATTAACAAATTTCTCAATTGTTATTTATTTATCAAATGTGTATTTTAATCGCGCAAGTTAAAACTCATACATTTTTATAAAATATTTATTTATCACATTTAGTTTATTCATTATTTATCAATTTATAAATAAATTTATCAATTGTGATTTATTTATTTTGGGGTTATTTCACTCGGTCGAACTAAACTTCATAAATTTTTATTAAATATCGATTTTCTTTATTATTTACTTATTAGATATGTATTTTAATCGGGCAATTGAGATTTTTATCGATAAAGTGAACGACCCTCGTTTAAATACACTCCCTCAATTCCCGACCGAATTGTGATGTAAATTCTATGTCGCAGGAATTCGTACAACCGTTGGGGCTCGCGGCAAAAAATGCCACCTGGTATTGTAAGGGGAGCGGATAAAAATGGATCTGGTTCATGCAAAGGGAGAAGAAAAAAGTTACTTCCACCCGAATGAATAAAAGAATATTTGAAAAATGCTGCGAAGTATCTCGGTGCAAAAAAAAACAATTATCCAAAGTTTCACGTAACTGTGCCCAAAATTTTCAGTACGACTTTTCGAAGTTTCAACGTGACGTCATTTCTTCACTCCCTCTCTGCCTCTCGCTTTCGCCTGCTCGTCCAACTTTTGTCACGAGATTATTTACGATCAGTCCACACGACGGGATTTTGTGTATGAATGATTCCTTTTCTCATGTGTATATATATATACTTTATCACACATTATCACATGATTAATTAATCACCCGGTGGTTTCCGGATATTGAAAATCTAAAAACAATAAAATAGCTTTATATCTGAAATATGCTATAAAAAGTCTTTATTCCCATGTGAGTTAATGACGTCAAAAAACTGTATCAAAAGTCCCATATCTAGTAGTAGATTCTGAACGTGAGTTATTCATCGTTAAGCTTCATTTTTGGCCAAGAAAATTAATCAACGTTTGTGCTGAATCTGCAGCGAAATTTACATTAAAATCTCGACTGAGGATCAATGGAATTTTATGCCGATCGGATCCAAGTACAGCAGAACCCTCGACTGTGTACGCCAGTAAGGTCTGATGGACAAATCATTTCATTTCATTTCATTTTAACCAAGTTTTTGAGGAGTGCTTCGAATTCGTAATTTAAAGGGGTTACACTTAGGTCATGACCAAAAAAGGCGAATTTGCGGAAATTTTTGTGGGGTTACACGTGCAGGTTTTTCAATTCTTTTTTTTCACAATAAAGAGTTTAGCTTGAATTATCTTCTACAATTTTCGTATTGAAAAATATTTATAAATGTGATAGAGAGAATAGTTTTCAAAACAATCGGAATCAATCGTTTAGTTTTTGCATGAAATTATCTAGTGCTTCGACAAACGATTGAATAAAATATTGGTTTTAGAAAAGAAAAACCGCAGTCCAAACGTATCGATTTTTACGCAAACAAACTCTCTATTTTCCTACATAAAAAAATAACTATGCATCGAAAAAAAAAATCATGTTTACCGATTTTGAAAGTCATTTTGAGAAAAACCCGTTCAAAGTTCGTCAGTTCACCGAACATACCCATACACGCCCATAACTCAAAATAACTCCCTCAATTTTCAACGGATCGACCTGAAATTTTCACAGAATATTTTTTAAATGGCTGTGAATCCCACGAAAACTAAAAAAACGATATGCTCAAGAATTTCAACTAGATGTAAGCCCTTGATTATTTATGTTGCTGAACTCAAAATAGAATTTCGGTTTTTTCCCGAATGCCAAATTTTCTGTTGCATATACTTCTTATCACAAAAGAACGCGATATTTTTTTTCGAAATGGACTTGGAAAACGGTAAAATATCATATTTTTCTCGGTCACAAAGTCTCCGCGTCAGAGCCTTTAAAAACACATTTTTTATAATTATCACCCTGTGTATATATATATATATATATATATTTATATGTACAGGATGATAAACATAGAAAATATATAATGATAATTACACACACGCACATGTGTGTGTGCATTTCCAAAAGCTTTTTATTCGGTTACGAGTCATCATACATAGTCCCGTTGGCTGCGCCTAAATTCGACGTTGTTACAAAATCCGCTTTTAATGCACCACTTTCCCCCAGCGATGCATTCGTCGCTCTTTTTCTTCCTCGAGGGGGCAGAGGGTGACAGAAGGGAGTAATCATTTTTTTTGCGGTGATGCCCGCGTTGGGGACACACTGGACGCATTGTCCACGACGAAGAACCAAGAAGAATAAATTCACGATAATGAATAGGTCGAGGCCTTGTCAATTTTTTCCATTAGGTACGAAAAAAATCGGTCCAAATTTTAGTGCCTAAAAATCCCGAAAATACCGTCCGTTCCTGGTTTACTCGGTGACGTGCTCCAGTCTCTCCCGACGGTGATGCAACAATGAAAATTTGCGAATCCGGCGAACTCTCGTAAGGCTCTCGTCTCGTATAAATAACAGACGAGAATGCGAGCAAGGATCGAAACGATCGTGTGGAATATTCGTAATCAGTGAGACGGGGTTTCCGGCAAATTACACATGACGTGCGGGGGCGTTTGAAGTCCCATTGTGGTCGACTCGCGATTTCTGGCTCTGCGTTATGCATTTTTGTTTTTTTTTCTATGATTTCCATGAGGAGGAGACTGACTCGAATTAAAAGGCGTATCATCGTTCAACTGTTTAATTTGACGAGTGGCAGAGAAGTAGCGAGAACGCGAACGAGATGGAGCCTGTGAGAAAGATATAATTGGCCTGACGTGCCGCGCGCTCGTAGTGCTGAGACCACGAACTCGCGTGTGTACGTGGAGGGGAAAAAAAGTAGAAAAAAAAGTATGAAACGGATTGGCGTTCCCTGACGGATTCAAGTGCCGTTTAAGGC
The DNA here is from genome assembly GCA_951751655.1 of Ophion costatus. Lineage (NCBI taxonomy): Eukaryota > Metazoa > Arthropoda > Insecta > Hymenoptera > Ichneumonidae > Ophion > Ophion costatus. The sequence continues at coordinate 35,556,032 of OX632363.1, forward strand.
CTTAGGCCACGGTAACGGATATAAAATCATGTGCGAATTTAACAATTTTTTTTTCGTACAAAAAAGTGATTCACTCATAAAATTAATTACACGTCTATTTAGTATGAATATCAAGTTGTTAGAATTTTTTTTTTTGACGTACAAAATGGCCGACTACTAATATTTTCTTTTGTTATCGTTTTTTTAGGTATCCCGCAGCGTGACATTTAGCACCCACCATTTTTTACCTAGAACAAAAGACAAAAGTTCTCGTCAGTCTACATTAAAATACCTAGAGAAGTACGTACTAAAAAAATATTGTTTTATTCAAAAGTTGTAGGTAATTGAACTTAAGAAATGAATTTTTAGTGAAAAATTTCGTTATAACTGCTCATAAACTGCTCATAAAATGAAAAGTTTTCGATTAATCTGAAATTCTGTACGTACTGCTCTGCGAAATGCAATTAGAAACATAACTTTTAAATTTGAAGTTGATCGAGTGAAAATTGTTGAAGTTATTTGTCACGCCAATTGGAAAAAAGTTGTTTCGAGAACTTTCGAGTAGTCGGCCATTTTGTAAATCAAGAAAAAATATTTTCTAACCGGTTGATATTCATACTAAATAGATGTGCAATTAATTTTCCGAGTGAATCACTTTTTCATCAGGAAAAAAATTGTTAAATTCGCACATGATTATATACCCGTTACTGTGGCCTAAGGCCTTAATTCGTCTTCCGGATTGGTCTCTCGTGCGGTCCGTGCGCGATCGTTGGCGCGTATTGCACAAATCAATTACAGAGGCATCAAGTTTTTTCTCTTTTTTTTATTTTTTAAGATGGGAGATATCTTTAGACGAGGAAAAAGTTTGTCGATTTTCATGACTTTTTTTAAGGGCATATTTCTTCACCGTTTTTCTACATAGGCGTGGTTTATTACTACTTTTGGCTGCTACATGGTATTTAAAAAAAATTTTATTCATCTTTAAAAATGGTAAATGTATGGCAGGGTCTTCTATACTGCATTTCCAAAACTGACGTGACGTATAGATCAAAACCTAATCGACCAATTATGATGAAATTTGGTATAAATCTTTGTAGCCTTATTGCCTAAGATATGATCCTAAATATTAAAAAAAAATCTTCTCGCAATATGTAGCCATTATTTTCAGAAAATTCAATCTTCTTGTTTCAAAGCTTACCATTTCATCGAGTTTCGATATTTCTCACTTTTTTTAAATTCATATTCTGCGTGTGAGTGTTATTAAAGGAAAAATCTTCGTTGGTTTTTTTCCGATTAATCTGTTTAGAAGACCGAGCCATACCTCTGCCATTTTTGAAGATTAATTAGAAAAAATACTATGCAACTGCCAAAAGTAGTAATAAAACATACCCTAAGTCTACAAAATAGTGAAGAAATCTTTCGTATATAAAAAGTCATGAAAATCAGCAATTTTTTCCTCACCTAAACGTATCTCCCCCTTAATACCGCTGCCACATCAATATAAAGGATCACAAGTGGTCTTAATTTGGTGTACGTGTGTATGATTTTAATGGCATATGCACAGTGAACCTGCAGGAAGGGAGAGGGAGAGAGAGAGAGAGAGAGAGAGAGAGAGAGAGAGAGAGAGAGAGAGAGAGAGAGAGAGAGAGAGAGAGAGAGAAACAGAGAGAGAGAGACAGACAGACGTGTGTCTTCCCTGATAAGCTCGTTGCCAGGTGACGACGTTAATTCCCAACGCGATTCATTTTTTCAAACAGCTGACATAGGTTGCCGTCGGCTCTCATTCGAAATCAGCCTCGATTGGGACATACAGTCGTATCACGTGTTCATCCTACCATGCACTTTGATGCGCTTTGATGCAGCCTCTCGAGCGTTCTCCTATATGAATTTTAAGTGGATACGACTGGAACTGGCTCGCTTCAGCTTGCCGCCAATGATGACTGAGTCCACAATGAAAAGAGGCCGCAAGCATTCGTATCCATGAAATATGTAGACCCACACTGATGGATAGGGGATCCCGTGTTCGGCTACGACGGTACTTTGAGTTAAGCAGCATTGTGCATGGCCAATACTTGGAGCGGTGACCGCTTAGCCGTGCACTGGCTGGCGTATCAACCAGTGCGTCGTCCGGATCATCGGCAACTGCGCGAGGCTTCAGAACGGTTCACTGACGAATGGTGTTGAAGTTTGCAACGTTCGAATGGAACGAAAATATTTTTTTTTCGTAACGCCCGATTTTTCCCCCACATGTACCTAGTCTACGAAAATCACTGACACGTTTTTGAGGATCCTTATATCAGGAATGTGTAACATGAATCCGAAAAACTCATTTTAGACATTTAGACATCAATATTCTTATTGACATCAATATTCTTATTCACATCAATATTCTTATTGACATCAATATTCTTATTGACATCAATGTTCTCATTGATATCAATATTCTTATTGACATAAATATTCTTATTGACATCAATGTTTTCATTGACATCAATATTCTTATTGACATCAATATTCTCATTGACATCGATATTTTCATTGACATCCATATTTTTATTAACATCAATATTCTTATTGGCATTAATGTTCTCATTGACATCAATATTCTCATTGACATCAATATTCTTATTGACATCAATATTTTTATTGACATCCATATTCTTATTGACATCAATATTTTTATTGACATCCATATTCTTATTGACATCAATATTTTTATTGTCATCAATATTCTTATTGACATCAATATTCTTATTGACATCAATATTCTTATTGACATCAATATTCTTATTGACATCAATATTCTTATTGACATCAATATTCTTATTGACATTAATATTCGTATTGACATGAATATTCTTATTGACATCAATGTTCTTATTGACATTAATATTCGTATTGACATCAATATTCTTATTGACATCAATATTATTATTGACATCAATATTCTTATTGACATCAATATGTTTATTGACATTAATATTCGTATTGACATGAATATTCTTATTGACATCAATATTTTTATTGACGTCGATGTCCTCATTGTCAAGTGTCACGTGCGTCCCGACGAAGTAAACTCATCACCATACACACAAATATGATTGGTATTTTCCTGCAGGGAGATATGCAGTCGTGCCGTTCAAGGGATGACTTTTCCCAATAGTTGAAATAGAAATTAATAGTGTTTTTATCTTACTGAGATCACTGCCTCACTCTCTTACTTTTTCTTTTCGCCCTCGATGCACTCTCTCTCTCTTTCTCTCTCTTTGTACTTTCCCTCTCGGGAAGCCCGAGGAAAGTTTCTTCCGTGCTGATAGCTTTATCGTGCGTACAGCATCACAAAGTGTTATCGCACGCGAGGACGAAGGGGTAAATTTCGAGGGTAAATTTCGCAAAGACGACGAGAATTCAACCGAGCAACGGCGACAAAGTTCGTCCCGGACCACCGAGATTTCACCGCTCCAACGAGAGTCCCCTTTCCCCTCGCCGCGCGGCTATTCCGAACGAAATGTATTGAAAGGGCGAAGCGCAATATTTGACGGGCAAAAGGGCTTCCTTCGCTGCGTATACCGCAAATGCATTAAATTTTTTTTTTCTTGGTGCACTTTAAGAAATTGCTTTCCCGAAAGAAATTACTGTTCGTCACGTGAAAGTGAACCGAAACTTTCCGCCTGTTTGCAACGATAAATACATCGAAGAATACGACATAGGGGGTAGTAAAGATAATTCCACTATGAACATCAGATGGAACGAAATAAACATAAGATAGTACACGATGAACGTAAAAAAATACATCGCAAAATCCGAAAGGGTACGAAGGGAGGGTCACCACCTGAGATCGCTGCAGCCAATTTAGGGGGAAAAATAATTAAAAAACCATTCTAAGAGCAATGTTTTTTTATCCTCGAAAAATGCATCACTTTCTGCATGTGCAATTTCCCGGATGACGGATCATTTATTGGCCAACGTGCATTGACAAATTTTATTTAAAACTGTTAATTTATTCGTGCGTTGAGCTTGAATATGGCACATTGAAAACAAAAATTATGGAATTTCTGTAACATGAAATTCGCGGTCTTTGAGATAGATAGATAAATGGAATGGCTCATCGTGTTTCGGACTTTAGCGCAATGATTTTTTGTTCTATTTTGTACCTATACGTAGATACGCAGATAGTATATGTATACTTCTACATACGCATACGTCATGTTTGACGCCCTCATCTGATACGTCTGATTCCGTAATTATATATATGTAACAGTTAACACCCGTTTTTACTGAACTCCTTGGTGACAACTAGTGTTTCCTAGTAAAGACAGAATCTATATTTGGAAACCCAAACAAACCCAAACGCAACCAAACGTTCAGGCAGAAAGAGATTTTACTCGGTAAAACGCGTTCAGGGCTTAAACCTAGTTGAAATTTTGGAAAGTATCGACTTTTTTCAACAGATTCTTAAAATATAACGTTTAAAAAGATTCTCTGAAAAATTCAAGCCTGTCCTTTCAAAATTGAGAAAGTCATAGGCACGTATAGGTAGGTTCCGCATATCGACGAACTTTAAACGCGTTTTTCTCAAAAGTACTTTTTTTGGACGATAACCATGATATCCTAAAAATTACTACATCAATCAACTTCGAATTTTACAAGCATCTTTCTCATATTTCATATTGTGGAAAATTATCTATCGTAACAATATTTATCACCAATATTATCTATTATTAATGGTTATATTACTATTATAATTATTAATATAATAAAAAATGATCGATTATCATTATTTTTATCGTGGCAAATGATCTACTGTGATTATTATTACTACAGGAAATTATCTGTCATAATAATTATAATCACCAATGTTATCTACCATTGTTGTTATGAATAATCTGTTACGATTACTGTTGTCGTTAAAAAGTTTAATAACAATAACTATTACAGCCAAAAATAAGCCATCGCCGTTTTATCAATCTCAAAAATGATTTCTTCACGTTTCATATTTTACATCCTCAACTGATGAATCTCAAAAACATTCGAATCGCAACTCGAATTTGCCAAAAAATAATTAGCATGATAAAAACATAATGTTTCTCCCACTTCCCTTTCTACTCGTCAATGCATTCGTTTTAATAATGAGCTTTCGGGCGAAAAATAATCCAAAGCACGATATTCGTTGTTTATTTACAGCGAGCAAAAAACATGCTCGCCCAGCTCGCTTCTCCGTCATAATTGTTCGAATAAGTGAGGAACATTTCGCAAATTTTTCATTCGATAGGCCATTACAAATACGAGTATTCTGTGTCCCTGTCGCTGTAAAAAACTGAATGTTAATGGAAGTGTCCGGAAAACGCACCGACAAAAAGCGAGATGTGCAAATACATTTTTTTTCACCCACTCCGCGTACGCCTAAGAGAGCATGAATATCGATTTTTCACGATAATACGAATAAATCGTGCGAGTGATCTAGCACGTAATTTATTTTTCGGACGATAAGAGCACTCGTTTTCATTTTGATAAGGATATTTTTTCGGCGGGTATATGAAGCGAGAAAAAAACTACGTGCACGTTATCGAAATCACACGAGCCCATTACATATACCGGGTGTCCCATTTTAATCTAACACCCGATTTATCTCGAAAAATACTGCTCCGATCAAGTATTCAGTATAAAAAAACGTTTAGGGTTCAAAGGGGAATGTTAAAAAAAGATATTTTGGTCCAAAATTCAAAATGGCGACGTTCAGATGGCCAAATTTTTTTTAAAATGGGATCATGCATTTTTTTCACCAAAACTTTTGTCAGGTCAAATCTAAAAACTTTTGTAGGGAAAGGTTTTTGATGACGTTCATAATTTTTTGGTTGGTTTTTTTGAACGAACAGAACAACGTGCAAGGCCCATCACAATCTTGCACCACTTACACGTACTTTTGGGAAAGCGGGAGAGATGGAGAGGCCGATGTTATCACGGTCCACTCCATCGTGTCATGTGCATCAGTTTCGCTCTCGGTATGAAGCTCCCTCTCTCCCTCTCTCTCTCTCTCTCTCTCTCTCTCTCTCTCTCTCTTTCTCCCTCTGTATCTCTCTTCCCCGATACATATCCGTGAGTGTTCCAATACGGAACAATCGACACCGACTCCACCCCTCTCCGGAATGAATTCCCTTGCTAGACAAGCTATAAGCCTTTGTATGCGATATTCGCTTCCCAACGTGCCACGACATTAACGTACGAGCAATCCAACGCTTGGAGAGCTGTTTTTTGCCTGGACGACTCTACGCTCTACTTCGCAACTATTTCATTATCGTTTCCCCCTCTCCATTATGTTTATTCAAAATCACTCGCGTTTGCTCCCTCCGTTTTTCCTCTTCGCCTCTTTTTCATCATGAAAACTCGCAGTCCAGCGACATTTACTCCGAACCGGAAAAACTCACAATTTTTTGCCGACGATTCGCTATATATGAACCATTTTTTGTGTGTCACTCGCAGGCGAACGCAACGTGACAAAAAGCCCGAATTGAGGTGAAAAGTACGAGGATAAAAAAGCTTCCAGATTGTTCTCCGGACCTTCGGGCACTAGCGAAAAAATCCCACCTGTTTTGCACGAAAAGCGCGTTATTTTAGTGCTTGCGTCGTACTCACGTGACTCAACACTCACGGGAAATAGAATATTTGCGTGTTTCGGTGTTTTGGAGGAAAAATTTGGAATAATTATTCGGAAGTGGGGCTCCTGCTAGAATCAGGCTCATTTTTGTCTGGAATCGTTTGAGATTGTTTGGGGTTGTTTGAGGATGTTTGGGGTTGTTTAAGGTTGTTTAGGGTTGTTTGGGGCTGTTTGGGTTTATTTGAATCCTTGAGGGAAATTGGCCTGATTCTAGAAGGAGCCCCACTTCCGAATATTTACCAAAATTTGTTGGAGGAACGACAGAAACCTCGATGTAATTACGACAGCTCGTTGTCGCTGGTGTCTGCAATTATGACAACGAGCTGTCATAATTACATCAAGAGTTCTGTTGTTTCGTCAACAAATTTGCTCTACAATATATATATATATATATATAAATATATAAAATAAATATATAAATAAAAAAAAAATATATATATATATATTGTATTTATATTTACAGGATAATTAACAGGGTATATATACATATATACACATACATACATACATATATATATATATATATATATATATATATATATATATAGATATATCCTGTCATGAATGGATGGCCCTGTAACTGTCGATAGATCAGCTCATGTCCTACTATGTGATGGAATTCAGTTTACTAAAAGTCCCAAGGTTTGTGAGATAAAAATTCTCTGCTTTTGGTTTTCGCATGCCATTTCTACAAATGACAACTTTTCGACCCGTTTTTCAAAAAATACTCTTGGTTATTTGTTTAATCTAGAAAAGTCTTCTTGCTAACTTTAAATGTTAAGAAAACTTTATGAAAAAAGATCTTATGCAGAATTTTCATACAAACCAATTTGGACATCTGACTTTGATAGTCTGCGGTGTGAAACATATGTACTACGCATATCGTGCCAACTATTGAACAGTTGCTTAGTTATTGTCGATTCATATATGTGTGTGTGTGCATGCGTGTATGTGAAATAGTTACATTAAACGGGCTTCTCTAAAGCACCAAGCGATTACACACACATAAATAATCCATAAATATATATGGGATGTACAACGTGCATCTCTGTATTCCCTCTCTTGGCCATGTACCACTCCAATTCCTGCGCGACCTCCCAGAGCCTTGTATACTCCGCGGGGTCATCCTCGTCCATGTATAACTATATATATAAAGAGCAATGTATAGTTTAATGGACGCACGTACTCTCCTGTTCCTCCGGAACACGTGTTTTCCCTCGCTAATTTTCTACAGCATACAACATTTAAATATTTATTTGCGGCAACGAGTGTACAAACAGAACATTCGCTGTTTTTTTTTCGTTTTTCGGGAGATGCGAGAAGCACCGTATTTTCACACTTTCGTCGCGGCGAAAAAAAAATTGAGACGCAATTTCATTCCGTGCATATGTACGTATATATTTATATATATAATTAAATTGTTTTAATTTATAATTTAATCCGCATATATGCGATGTGGAATCTGCCGTTGCGGAGTTCATTTTGAGGCTAGTGGATATGTCATGCACGCAGGAGCTTCCGTGAAATAATTTCCCCACCCGTTCCATAGAGCCCCCCCCCCCCCCTTGATGGGCCCTTTTCTGTATAGCGCGAAAAGAGCCCATCTCTGTTTTATCTCATTTAATCGTGAGCGCACATGAATTATTTGGAAACGCGTAATTTTCACATCGCGAAACACTTCGTCCCGGATGGGCCAATCAATTTTCCGCAGGACACGAATGTTTGCGCAAACGAGAAAGGTGCATGCGTGGCTATAGTGTATGATGTATGTGTTTGATATGTGGAGACACGGATATACATATGTTATTTATGGACGATCTGTGAATTACATTCATTGGTCAATCGATGAACCGTACAATCAATTTTTTATTTCTTGAAATATTTCAATTAATATTCATTGTTCGAAGAAGTAGGATGCATGAATTATGGAATACATTTTTGGATCAAGAACGATCTGTGAATAACATTTATCGGCCAATCGATAAAGCGTACAATCAACTTTTTATTTCTGAAAATATTTTAATATTTTTCGGTCGGAGAAGTAGGATGCATAAATTATCGGAAATATTTTTGGATCAAGGACGTTTTCTTTTTTTGGAATTTACAGTGGTGCTGGTTTAGAGACGGGGCCATTATTTCATTGTCACTATTTCAAGTCACACGTTGATAAATGACACTTGTTCGGTGGTGTAAGCAAGTCGTGTGCAATTTCGAAATCCCATATTGATTTGTGGTCACGAGAAACATTGTTCGTGGAGTCGTTGCAAGATCGCGCGTGTAATAATCGTCTTAGCAATCGACAAATGAGTGAATGAATAGATAAATAACAAAATGAGTTAGTAAATAGCTAAATAGTTTAGTGAGTTAATAAATTAATTGATCGATAAAAGAATAATTGAATAAATGGGAAGTAATCAAATTAACGAATGAATGAATCAGTGAATAAATAAACAAATGAATGAGGAATGAATAAATAGATGAATAGATGAATGCATGAATGAATGAATGAATGTATAAATGAATAAATGAATGATTGGATAAATGAATGGATAAATGAATAAATAAATGAATGAATGAACAAATAAACGAACCAATGAATAAATACATGAAAACATAACCACATCAACAAATGAATAAATAAATCAGCATTCAAATACAAAAATTAAAGAGCTCCGCAGACTTCTAATTACACGTCCAAACGAATGCTCTCACCCAAAAACGTCAAGAACCGTCCTCAAAGAGACAAAACATCACCAGCAACATAGTCAAGCTCCGAGATGAAAGCCAGAGGCGCGTCAGCGAAAAATTCGTTTCCCTGAACTTCCGGCACCCGGAAATCCGCCTTGGATTTCAGCTGGCCTTCGCTTTACATTTTCCACCTTCGGGGGATGATCGAGGCGCTTAGCTTCAGTTTTTCGTCGTTCGCTGCAAGATGTCTATCGGAGCCGCGCGCCGCGTACAATTTAATTAAGGGATAAGGTGGGGAAGAAAAGGACGATTGTCCTGTACACGGACTATATATGTATATATGGGTAATCTAAGCTGCGCGCAAAAAAAGAACGGTGCTGGCGGAAGCGGGGAGCAAGGGATGGCGGATGGTGGAGCTCGAATGTTTCGTTTTCGCAACTGGAGTTACCTACTGGATTTAATTAGTGCCAGGTAGTTTCTGTCGGAAGCTGGAAATGCTGTCCGCTAGCGAATACATGTATATTTATATATATACGTAAAGGGAGCGAACAGAAAAGCTATACCCTCGGTATATGAAGAGGTCTGAAAAACGGCGGGTTTCTTTGCCCGTGCGCTGGTAAATGTTCTTCCATGTGGAAAACGAACGAGTCGTGGTCTAAATATAGATATATCCGTAGAATTGGGCCATTTTCTTGTGCCATGTTTACTCCTCTCGTCTTCGTAAAAAACATACATACACACACAGAGAAAGTATCCCTCTTAATGAAAAACGTATAAAACGTGAATTACCCGGCCAATTCAGGAAGATCCCGAGACCCCCCCCCCCTCCCCCCGCCCCCACCCTCGCGCTCTGCGCGCCCGGATACACTCAAATATAGGTATAGTATTTTTCATTACGTGTAAATGCATGGGCTGTGGCGTATATATATAATAATACATCTCAACGAGAAATATGGCCGTGGCTAAATTAACATAAGTAAATATGCAAATAACATAAATATTTGCGAACGGGTTACGACAGGCGAACGCCTCGCGGACTCGTTCCCACGTTGATAATAAATTATGAAAGACTACGGCTCTTCAACTATAAGCAATATTTTATTTTCAATAGTCAACAATTTTGTAATTGCCATTATCAAAACTATTTTATTTGTTGTTATGATAAATATTTCATTTTGAACTATTAAAAATATGTTATTTTCAATCATTCGAAATATTTTATTTCTTATTGTCAAAAACATTTCACTTTATTATCAAAAGATTTTATTGCCAACTATTGAAAATGTCTTACGTTTTATTGTCAAAAATATTTTATTTCTCTGTATCCAAAATATTTTATTTTTCATTATTGAAAATATTTTATTCTACAATATCGAAAATATTTTAATGCCGACTATTGAGAATATGCAATTCCGAATGGCTCGTTGCAAAATTATGCGAGGTGTCCATAGTACATAAAACTGCAAACAGGACAGAAATATCAAGAAAGATGACTACATCGCAGCACTGAAAAAATCTCTCTTTCCATATCGTTAAGCGGGATTTGTGAAACATTCGGCGGAGAATTTTGGGCATACCAAACGCGCGTTTCTCCGTCAAAAAAATGACGTGCTCGCGCCCGTGACAATTTTACGATAAAACAACAACCGGCCCCATGGTCCCGGGGGCTCAGCGTGCGCCCGAAGCAAACGTCATTGACGATCTGATGAAAAATTTTGCCACCAAATATCTATGATCGTTTCCGATTTTTTTGCGCTTGGAGGACTTCGTTTGTACACGCGTCATATGCCGGTGATCGATCATTGATAGAGACCGGCTTCGGTGGACACTTGCCAAATTTCGTTCGCTGCCTGTATGTGCAACGAGTGCCGTGCATATATGAATCACAATTGCGCGGATGTGCGCGAGAACGCTTCGTATACCACGGCTCGCTTGTAACACGATACAATATCATCTCGTCGATCCAATGATACAGAACTAGAGAGAGGGAGGGGAGAGAGAGAGAGAGAGAGAGAACAGCTTATTGAATTGGTCATGCAGGCCATACCGACCAACGAGCCCTCGTATGAGCCATTCCATGTTTGTATCAAATTTCACATGAATTATATACGTATATTTTATCGAACAGTACTTCTCCCTATATCGTGCAATTCTTACTTCACTGTCGAGATACGCGCCGATATGATTCTTTAGCACTTTCAGTTCATTTTCTATTCGATTATACAATATTTTTATTATCATTACTATTATTAGCATCATATTGTATTGTATACTATAATATTGTATTATATTATAATATAATATTTTAACAATTTTTTTTCGTATGAAAAAGTGATTCGTTCATAAAATTTATTACACATTTATTTAGTATGAATATCAAGCTGTTAGAAAAAAAATATATATATGTATATTTTCGATGTATAAAATGGCCGACTACCCGAGACTTCTCGAAACAGCTTTTTTCCAATTGGCGTGACAAATAACTTCAACAATTTTCACTCGATGTATTTCAAATTTTTAAATTATGTTCCTAATTGCATTTCGCAGAGAAGTAGGCACGGAATTTCTGATTAATCGAAAACTTTTCATTCTATGAGCAGTTATAACGAAATTTTTCACTGAAAATTCATTTCTTAAGTTCAAATACCTACAACTTTGGAATAAAACAATATTTTTTAAATTCCCTACGTACTTCTCTAGGTATTCTAACGCAGATTGTTTTCTGTTAGGTAAAAATTGTGGATGCTCAATGCCACGCCGCGGAGCGCCTAAGAAAAAAGATAACAAAAGAAAATATTAGTAGTCGATCATTTTGTACATCGAAAAAAAAAAAAAAAATTTCTAACAGCTTGATATTCATACTAAATAGATGTGTAATTAATTTTATGATTGAATAACTTTTTCATACGAAAACAAATTGTTAAATTCGCACAAGATTTTATACCCGTTACTGTGGCCTAACCCCTTAAGCGGATATATATTATATTAGGGGGGAAAGCAAAGAAGGCGATCAATGGAGCATGGGGGATTGCGAAGAGGGCAAGGGTCACAGACTCGAGGGACAGGCTAAGAATCGTGGAAACCTTAGCGAGAAGTGGACTGTCATAAGGGGTAGAGATCTGAGGGTGAATGAAACGGGAGAAGATAGAGAGGATGCAGGCGCGGTACACCAAGATGGCTATTGGACTAAGACGGAAAACACCAGACTACATATGGAAAATGGAAGCAGGCTGCAGGGCATAGAGATTGTCGTGAAGAAGAGGGAGGCGGAGTATATAAGGAAGATAAAGGTAATAGAAGAGGAACCCTGGCCCAAAAAATGTTTGACGGAGGAGGCCAGAGGGATGCAGGACAGGAACGCAACCAAATGGGGGAAAGAGGTAGAAGGAGCCATGAATCAAGCGGGGGGGGACAGATTGACGAGATTATAAGGAGAGGTGGGGGTGGCTGAATGGAGGATGAAGACGAGAAGGGCAGTGGAAAAATGACAGATCAAGAAATACAAAGGAACTGTGAGAAAATTGACAGGTCAGGATACTGTAGACAGTACAAGAATAGGAAAAAAAGGGCTGGAGGAGTACTGGAGGAAAGGAACTAGACGGGGAGAAATCAGAGTGATATCGGTGAGGATGAGGTGTGGGAGCGTGGGGAAGGAAAAAGAGAGGGGGTTTTAGAAACACGAGACGCAGAGTCTGCAATACAGTAGAAGACGCACTGCCTCATATATGTGTATGCCAAAGGCACATATGGAGGACGCGTATGCCATAGGCACATATGGAGAAGCCAAAGGCACATATGCAGGACGAAGCAAGCGCTAGAAGGGCAAGAAATGGTAGAAGAGATGTGTGACATGGTGAGACAATTTGAAAAATAGCAAGCAAAAGCGAAGAGAGGGGCGAGAGGGAAAACTAAAAAGAAGGAAGAAAAAGTGGGAATCGGTCGTTGAGAAGCAGGTTAAACGAAAAGATGTAAATAACAGAGGCGTGATTGCTAGAAGAATAATAATGTGATAATGTACAGTGATAATGTAAATATAAAAAGGAGGAACAGATGAGAGGTGTAAAAACTCGCAAAGGTATACAAGTGGAATAAATCTTATCTATCTATCTATTATATTAGGTGGGGGGGGGAGGGGAAACTCAAATGAGGCAGGCACATAAAAGGGGAAGGACTCCCTATAATGAATATATTTTCAATTAAGAAAAGATTTTGTAATATAATATAATGCACACTGATAAAGAATAGTATTGTATTCTACTATATTATATTATGATATATTATATTATATTATATTATATTATATTATATTATATTATATTATATTATATTATATTATATTATATTATATTATATTATATTATATTATATTATATTATATTATATTATATTATATTATATTATATTATATTATATTATATTATATTATATTACATAATATTATATCATATTATATTACATTATAGTTTACTATATTCAACACTTTAAAGCGAATGAGCACGTTAAATTGCTAAATTCAACCGCAACCTTAAAAAAATATTCTGCTGCAGTGTTACACGGCTAAAATAGTTATACATGCAGGAATGTAAATAAATAAAATCACACACATGACTTTGACGACAGAATTGTATTTTTTTTTAAATCCAAACGAGACGATCCATTGCCCCCCTGCCGACTGCGAAGACGAAAGCTTTTCGCTAAAAGTGAATGTTAATTGAATTGACAGACGGCTCCGTTCGCTACACATGCATGGCGAAAACGCGATGCGTAAATTGAAATAAATGATTCGAAGAGTAATTTAATTCGGACGTTGCATAATTTGTCGGTGATACTCGCACGAGTGCAGCTTACGGTGCGCCACAGATCGTTTCCTAAGGGATCGATGAGTCGTGCGGAATTGCATCGTAGTCCATCCGGGAAGGAATGCGGATGATATCCCACGAGAGCAAACTCAACGAAGTACCTTTACCCGACCCCCCCCCCCCCCCCTGGACCGAGACGTGCCTGGAGGATTCCGCCCCCTCGTTCCCTCTTTAATCTTTCTCACTTCCCTCTCTCTCTCTCTCTCAGCCTCCTTTCTCCTCTCGTATGTTTGGAGCCTCATGCCAATCGAGCATGGTCGCCCTTTCGATATTTTCCTTTCGCACGTTCTCGCCGCGATCTGATCCGGCGTGGAGCACGAAAAATCGAGAGTACCGCCGGAAAACGAGATCATTCCAGGACCGGCCAATCCGACCGAGTACACATGTTTCAAAATCCTGACAAGAAAATCCTCTCGGAGATCCGCCCGGGTTTCTCGTCCACCTCGATTCGACACGATGTCAAAGCTCGTGCCTCGACCCAATCCCATCAAAATTTATTTTTTCCTAAGCACCCAATTTTTTTTCCCACCCATCGAGTCAACGAATGTCAGTCGAAATTTTTTTCGTATAGCGATGCGTCATCTAGTAAGCTCTTTTTCGATAATGAAAAGTTTGGGGATTTTTAAGAATAAAGAGGAGGAGAAAAAATGGTTTAGGTTAACATTGGGCAAACTTGGCGCCACGATTTGGCACCGTTTTTGAATTATGATTAATCGAGTCGTCGATTCGTTGCGAGTTATGTGCAGACTCACGAAAATACATCGAGATCCAATTAGCCCAATCACTACGGTTTGTCAGCAGCGATAGTTTTTCTCTTTTCATTATTCTCGAGGAAAGAAAAAAATTCATTTTCTTCGTTGAAGCGTGAGAGAATCGAAAATATTCGATTTATTTTTAATTGACGACAATTTCGAATATTTTTAATTGACGTTTCGATACACTCTTGTCGCGTCGATTCTCTCTTCCGAGGCGAGTGGAGACCGAAGCTTTGGTTGTGCCGCAATAGTAGTATTTTTTCCATTGACACTCTTCTTTATTACTAAATTTTATTACTAGACTTCTGATGGGTGTGCTGATTATAGTTTTTTGCGAAGTGCGCTAATGTTACAATTATTGTAGATTACAACATGGCAACGCAATTGATTGTAAAGCAACAAGAATAAGTGTAAATAGTGATATCACGCGATTGATTGCAGAGCAATTAATATTAGTGGAAATGGCGATATCACATTGGTCGTAATATTTTTTTTGTAATTCATTGCAACGTAATTGCAGTAGAATAATGGTCGGGCAATTATTTTTTTTGAGGTCTATCTTGGCAATTAATTATAAAATAATTTAGGTATTAGTAGTATTTATAAAATCACCTTCGTCTTAATTCATCTTGGAATAAATCAATTTGATTGGCATAGTTTATAAATTATATTTGTCCAAACTAAATTTGATATAAATCAATATAACTAGTAAAATCTATGAAATCACATTTTTCCCAATCAATAAATCAAATATCAACAAAATTACCCTGGCACTGACCTATGCATTGCCCCAATGCATCGAAAATTAGTTTATAGTTTCCTTTTTCATTTCTTTTTTTGCCATAGTTCAAAATCTTCTGATTTACCGATCAAGGATATCGATCTGTAATAAAAATCTCAAAAAAAATGCCCAAAGAATATCCACATCCCAGATCTATCCAAAAAAGATGAAAAAGAGATTACAAAAATCCAAAGATCATAAGGCACTTGGCAACGTTCAATCATACGAAACGGCGTACAATTCTCTCGAACGAATTTCGCAATTTTATCGTGGGTGGATAAAAAATGTGAGCCGCATCAGGAGTATCGAACATGTAGGAGAGGAAAATATTCCCGGGGCTCGAACTGAACGAATTTTATATCAGTATTGCCCGGTCGATCCGGAGCAAAAACATGCACATGCACATCGTCTCCGTGACTTTATCCTAGCTCGTACGTTTGCGCCGAGTCACAGAGTCGTGGCCTCTCGTGCTTCGAGGACGACTCGTGACGAGTTACGCCCTTTCGTCAATCGAGCCTCGATCTGCACATACGACTAGGTCTTCGTGTCTGTGTGCTGTGCAAGAGCAGACAACTTGTGCGAAATAATTAACAACCCTTCATGCACGCCTAGGTTCCTCCGGAGGCTCCTCAAAATTTCGGGCTCCGTGCACGCACTTGCGCGCGACGAACACTTCAAATATTTAGTCGTGCGACGACGATTTGACAAATTGCTGGATAGAGAGATTCGTGCAGCAGCGTGATCATCCACCTGGGCATTTCCGGCGCACCAAACTCTCGAAAACGTCGCCAAGCTCAAAATGTACACCTTAGGAATGAAAATTCATTTTTGAAATTTACCAAATGTTTTTCATCGTTGTTGCGGGCCACGAGAATCGCTCGAACTGTCAACATCTGACACACCGTCGAATGCTTGCTCGTCGAAAATTCGATTACGTTGGAAATTGAAACTCATCCTCTCGTCATTTGTTATTCATATTATATGATATTATATTACATTTCATTACATTACAATACATTACATTACATTACATTACATTATATTATATTATATTATATTATATTATATTATATTATATTATATTATATTATATTATATTATATTATATTATATTATATTGTAGTATCTTTATTACGTTGTACAGCATGTTTCTTTTCACATTATCTCTTATCCCAGGTAGTCGCACACATACAAAAAGAAAAAAGTAAGTACAAACAATAGAAGTCTAAACATATGACACATATGAACAAATAATATAAATGCAATCCAGAGAGAACATGAAAAATATTTTTGTTTATAAACGAATGCAATACACGTTGTATTATATTATTATATTATATTATATTACATTATATTTTACAATCGCGTTTAAAATTGAACCTCAAAAGCTTTTCGTTGTTCGGCTATTTTGGCGATTTCACCGGATCTGGGTCGGTGCTATTCGCGTGCAGTGTGTGATTATAAATAAAACTCGACATTCGATCAGTAAATGTCAATGCTTGAACATCGACAATGGATCATGATGGTGATTGACAATATCGCGGTTTTATTCGTGTGCGTTAAAAATTTTTGTCTTTCCAATTATCATCCGAAGCTATTGATTCCAGTGTGTAAATTCGCGTATAAAAGCGCGTGTTCATCTACGTATCATACGTCCGCATATTGAAATAAAAGCTCTCCCATCCATCAGGGCCCTAGACTGCTGCTTTTCACTCACGTCATTCCCACACGTTGGTATACATTTTTCGTGCGAGCTTTAAAACTCGTTATGCACACTCGACAATGCGGATTCATCACTCTCCCCCTTGCCCTCTCTCTCTCTCTCTCTCTCTCTCTCTCTCTCCCTCCCTCTGTCTCTCTCTCTCTCTCTTGTCAGCGCTTGTCCACGTACTTTTTTTTAACGGAGCTCTCGCAAATCTTTTCCATTTTCAACGAGACTGTTCTGCGCCAACCTCACACGCCATTATAGTGATGCGGGAGGGGGGTGGATGAGAGAAAAAGGATGCGATTTCATACACCGGGATCGAAATTCCCTAAGAGGAGCGTGCGATAAATACAATAGAATGAATTCATATGTCGGTATGTTCGTCGATTTAATTTGAGGTAATTGAATTTCGGAGAAGAGAGTGAGCAAGAGATTAATGTATTGATTCGTGTGATTTCGATTGATGCTTTCTTCACTACCTTGGGGCAAATAGAGATAATGTTGGAGATAACAAAATAGAGTACATGAAAACGTAAGAATAGTGTTCGAAATGATAAATAGGACGAATGGGGAGATATAAAATAGTGTATAATGAGAGAGAGAGAGAAAGAGAGAGAGAGGGAGAGATTGATTGATTTATCGATTGATTGATGTTTTTTCATATGCCTTGGTATAACCTTAGGCAACAAGGCACATGTAAGAAAAATTAATAAATAAAGCATAAAACGCTATAAAAACAGTACTTAGAGCAATTACAATTTAAAACGTGACAAATAAAATCTCCAAAGATAATTATCTAGAAATAATAGGATTAAAATCACAAGTGGCATAATTTACCATTCGCATAGTAATATAATAAAAATGTGTAAGAAGAGGAGCGATAGATTTCAAATAAAAATAATACAAAAGCAAAAATAACATAACAAGAAATTACGCAATATAAAAACAAGTAGAATTGAATAAAAAATTAAAATTTGCAAATTTTGAAGTAATGTAATATAAACAGTGAATCGGAGACTAGCAGACTGGGAGATTAGTAACTTAACACATCTTGTTCGAGAAGATGCGCAAAAAGAGAGGGTGAGAGAGAGAGAGAGAGAGAGAGAGAGAGAGAGAGAGAGAGAGAGAGAGAGAAATGCACAGCAAAAGACAATGGCTCCATATTATAAACAAATACTTTACCGTTTTCGAGATTTTTAATTTGTATCCATTTTTATCCACTCGTTGTAGACAAATTGTTCAATGCAGGCCAGTCTCATATAATTATTGATTACCTTGCAGCTTGCATCATTTTACTGCAACGAAACGGATTTTTTTAAAGCATTCAGTCTATGAAAATCGCTGAAACGTCGTTGAGACTTCTCATTAGAGATCTATAGCCTGAATCTACAAAAAAAAACGAACAATAATAAAAATAAAGAAAAAGTGAAAACTCATTATCGTTCCGTTATAAGGCCGCAAACTTTGATCGCCACGAGAAACCGATGTCTCGCTGCCACGGTCCAGATATCCGTAACGAGGTCTCGAGTCCGCATTCCGCACTTCGAACTTTCACAATTTCTTTTTCACCGTTGAAACGTCACCGATCGACGCGCCTACGTGCACGTAACGCCGTTGCCTCCCTATCTGGACAAAAGGACACGGAGGACTCTCGTATTGGAGAATGCTGTAGATTTTCGAAACAAAAAATCATATCACTTTATTCGTCATGGATTAAAATATTTTTGACGACTTCGATGATATCGGCTGGTGATTGACGATAATCATAATTACGATCGAATTATTTTGTCACGCGGAAAATCCTTTTGCGGGCAACTGGCAATTGGCTGTTAATAAATAGATAAGAGATTATTGAACAGTGAAGTAAACGCTGAGCTTGGATTTGTGTGGATTCGTTTAAATGCCTTTGTTCAAACCAATTTAGTTTTTTTAGCGATTTAACTGTCATATTGCCACTAATGTTTTCTCCCCCTTAAGGAAATTGATTTTTTTCCCAAGGACTTTCGAAAGGTTGTCGAGTTTGTCGTCAGTGGATTGAGAACTCGTGCATTTCTCGATTTACTTTACGAACCTCGTATCGACAAGCAAAAGGTCGCGCTGTCATAATCTGTCAGTTGACAGCCTCACTGAATAGCCACCATTTGTAATACTCCGTACATAAGTAATTTTTCATGCCTGAGATCTCATTTGTCGAGTCGGCATTCACGTTTCACGCCCGTATGATTTCACCGTTCGTGCTCACTTTAGCATATTGTTGATCGAACCCCCCCCCCCCCTATCGACAGTAATTAATTTATGAGTTATAGTAAACGAACGACGTTCGATATAGTTCCAATTTCGAGTTCGTTTGGGACTCCGTGCGCTCTACGGTTTGAGTGACGTATCGATTTATCGAATCCGCGAGTTGCTAATGATTAATTGCGGGCGAGAGGTATTATCCTGGAATTGCACGTATTCGCGAAAATTCATAATTGCATTGTGGAAAATCGAGACCGCGATTTCGTGGAGGAAAATAAGATTCGTGATGAAATCTGCAAGATCGTAATTTTGGAGGATTGAAATAAATAAATAATTGAGTAATTGTGAAATCAATGAAATCGTTCAATTCATTATTGAACGCATGGAATGAAGGAATTTTCGTAATCGCATTAAGGAAAGTTCGTAATTACAGAGTCCGATTCGTGTATCGAAATTTCCAAATATGAATTTTTGGATAACAATAATAATAAAGCCAAATTGATAAGACGAATTTTCGAAATTTCTAACATTTATTACAAAAAGAGAAATATCTATTTCTTCGCGGCCAAAGGCCCTGTGGCGACACGATCGCGACGGCTATTTGATCACATTCGATCTTCAGCAAATAGCGAACCGTTCTCAAGCGAAACCGTTGGAAACAGAATATACAAATAATCACGGAGAAACTACACGGCAAATGTTTATACAGAATTTCGTAGGATCCTGGCACGATCCCAGCGCGGCAATTGATCTACGAACTGGCTGTGCGCGTGGTATTTCCAAGGCGAACCAACACCCGAGCTCTCGTAGTCTGGGGGAATGGTCGATTGACCAATGCGGTTGATTATGGGAGCAATTCGAGCCAAGAGCGATACGCTCTCGGTATACTCGGTTAATAACTCCATATAAACGCTCATTAGCCTTTGCCAATCGTTCTTATGCCTAAGCATGTACAACTTTGAGCGTATCAAAGGGCTCAAGGGCGCAGTGCGCCCTCTGTCTCTCTCACTCGTTCAAAGCGAGAGGGAGAGAGGGCGCGCGAAAACTGAAGATTCTGTCCATTTTTTTTCATGTTTTTTATCACGAATTTAGCCATCTCATGTGTCAGACAGCGTTAGCCGGGGCCAGAACTCGAAGCTCAGCTCGAAGCTCAGCGCGAAGCTCAGCCTCGGCTAGCGCGCCAACTACCGAGCACAGCGCCAGGTTTACCGCGTTTCTCGATGGTCACCCTCACTGGCAACAGTTTCCCACAGTTTCCCTGTGCTCTGGTGCGAATGCGTTTCAGTAGTGCACCAGAAAACGAATAACTGCGAGCAACTCCCGTCAGTGCCTCGGAGAAACCGAAAATAGTGACGGGATAATGGCGCGATAAAAGGGTAAGGGATGAGATCGTAAAAGTCCCCAAGGGCATACGAGGGAACATTGAAAGCGAAAAAAAATCGCTTGTTCAACACATCGAATAATAATCGGGTATTAGGATATGCCCACAAGAGGAACTACGTTTCACGGTCGCACCCGCAACCGCACACTTTTGCCAGGCTTCATTACCGCCGGCGGTTTTCGAGACCGGACGGTTAACGAAGGGTTCACCAGCGTGCCCACTAATTGCTACGTTCTTGATAACGAAGCAAAGGTGCATTACTCCCCCCCCCCCTCCCGCCTCGATGCCCTATCCCTTGGCAACGAAACTAAGGCAAAGAACGCTTCGAATTTTTCCGATAATAGGACATTTCGAGGCTGAGTCTGGGAGAAAAAAAATGAAAAAAAAACACTGTTCGTGCAACACTTTGTTCTACGTTTTCCAATCGCGTACCAGATCTGCGCTCTCGACGAAGGCGCCAAACGTTGAACATAGTGTGAAATGAAACAGACATGTCGTTTTTTTACTATGGAGCGCGTCGTCGCGTCGAACTTGTGACGAGGGAATATTTTTTTTTATTTTTTTAAATTCGAAGCCCGTATACATTGTCAAACTTATGTTGCAGAATGATTGGAAATTATACCTAGAAAATGTCGCCTTCCAAACTGTATGCTTTTACAGGTTTGTATTTAAAAATTGTCATTGCGACTATATACTTTGGCCATACTGTTCTGAATTTTCTAAATTAATATTATATATTTTAATCGTAATTTCATATTCCAAAATGCTTTTAAAATCATTGACAATTTCTTATTGCTTAAAATAGCACACGATTTTTGACAATCCCCATATAAATAAACGTACAAGTTAGATAATATTATTCATTTTCTACTGTTCAAATTATACTTTGATATATTTCATGTTTGAAAATAGTTATTAAAACTATATAGATACTCCAATATGTTTGTGTGTTCAAAATTGTTATCAAAATCATATAAACGGATGAATTTCCGATTCACAATTATTGAAATGAAACTTTGCCAATACTTGATATTCCATAATGATTAAAAATAATACCTCAACAATTCTGCGCCCCCCTCCCCAGTGATAATAAAAATCACTATTCAACCATCCCCCATTCCAAAAATCTCGCCACCGCAAAATCGCAACTTCTCTCGAACCGTACCGAGAACCGCAATAATCCAACAATCATTCTCGACTTCCGCTCCAGAGGTTCGCACCGCCATTTTTTTTCCTTCTTTACAACCTCGAGCCATTTTTCCCCAGGCAGTAATTTCACCAGGTATTCACGGAAAGTACGGTCGAGTTTGTTGGACCGTTCGGGCTCTCCGATAAGGGATTTTATTACGATCAAAGGAAAGTTCTTGTTTAAGGAAAGCTCGGTGGGGTCGCAGCCCCGTGCCCTCTAGTCTCTCTTCTCGCCCCGCGGTCGAGTGCAGGGTAGACTGATTGGCAGGGATGCTTGGGGCGAATCCAGTGCTTGTTGCCCCGCTGTTAGTTCGCCCGACATCGTTGATTTTCAGATACAAGATGGACCCTGCAGACGAAACCTCCCGTCTATATACACGTCAGAAGCTTTCGCAGTGGTATAACAAGAGTACGACGCGCCACAGCCAAGTCTGATCTGCTAAGGACGAGATAGACCCTTTCGCGAATGTCGACGGGAAATCGTTTTATGAACGCGCTGACGAGCACGAATTGTTACCTCCGGCGTTATATATATATATATATATATATATATATATATATATGTATATATATAGAAAAATTGGAAGAGAACGTTATTGCCCGTAACGAAAGTTCACTCGCTCGAAACAAAAAGCGATCGTCCTCGTAGACGCAATTTCTGTATGTAGCCAGTGTACCAGATACATGTATATATACATGCATATGTATACATACATACATATATATATATATGTATATATATATATATATATATATATATATATATATATATATATGTTTATTGATTTTATACATTTTTATATACATAGCTATGCAGCTGAAATGTATTTCTTCGAGTGTGCACGTGCATGGGTGTCCTCAAAGCAGGAAAGAAAGAGACGAAGATCCTTAAAGAGGACGACCTACTCAGAGCTTTCTCGTCAATATCTTCCGAATTTACGAGCAGTCGCTTTGATCATCGTCCGGAAACTTCTATCGTCTCCATTACATATCAATTTGAAACTTGTTTAATTCAGCCGTTGTTTGGGATCTCGAGCTCTCGGGGGCCTGGATACTCTTTCCTTAATTGATCAAAGAGGCACAATTTGCGAAATTTTTACTGAGAGTTCTATGATTGGGGATTGCATACCGATCATAGAGACGCTTGCCATGGGCTTGCCTAGTATACACGTCAAGCAGAAGTTTGGAAGAGTATATCGAATTTTTTTTTTCAAGTGGACTTTCCGGGAAAACTTATGTCAATGTCGGGATGAATCATGCGGCATTGTCTTAATCTAGCGAAAAGCTTTTTGGAAAACCCTTAATATGTTTGTGTCACTCAAAGAGGACCGACGCTACGAGTGTTTGAAATTTCGTAGTTTCTGGCGATTTCGGAAAAGTGGACAAGGGGGTGAAAAACATTTTTGATGCGATTCTTAAACCGGGTCAAGGATCTTTCTGGATGGGTAATTTTTCGTCCATTATGAATGGCACCGAGTTTTTGTCGGGAGCTCAAAGTTACGTCGGCTAAACGCGAAAAACGTATATTCACATGACTCTGACGATTTTTTGTCAACATTTTTGGGTTTTGGGGGAAATTAATGGCGAATTCGTATTGAGGGGGGTGGAGGGGGTAAAATTATATCGGTACGGAATTAGGAAAAAATATTTGAAATCCATAAATGTTCTGGTCTTAGTGGCTTCACTGAATTGTCGATCATCTATTTTCGGTTCGGATTTGGAGCTTCGCTTTATACGCATTATCTTCGCAATCGTTTGCCCTTTGAAATGAGACTTGATTCATCGAGCTATGATTATTTTTCGTCTTTTGACAAAATTTCAAATTCGGACAATTGATTTTTCCGAATTTTTCGATATTGTAAACATCAATTTGGAGTTTGTGGAAATATTTTGAATCAGCATGCACAATTTAAACACAGAAAAAACTGCCATCAGCAACTTCAAGCAAAGGGTAGTTTACCCCCTCAAGCATGCTATCCCACAAAAATACAAAAATACGCAAATCCAAATTTTATGCCCCTTTCGAAGTGTTACCCGTTTCATTTAATTCAACGCACCTTTTTAAAATGTGGGTTGGGAGAAAGAAAAACATAGGGGTAGTTTATCCCTTAATTTGTTTATCTTTTTCAATGTACTCATAGTGAATTTCTGATAGTTTCGCATACGAACAATTTTCGTTTTTCACTCTAATCGATGGACTGCTTGCGGGTGGAAGTGCAAAATCAACCCTTGACATGCTCCACTCTAAGGGGTGATTCCACCTCTTGAAAGAGTTTTTCCACCGATAAAAAAAAATATGCGTCTATCTATTTATAATTCTCTACCATGTACATGAGCTTTAACAACATCGAAGGCGGTCACCAGAGTGATGTTTCTTGTAAGGCTTGCCCCAAGCACTACCCAAACTTTAACCCAAACTTTATTTTGAGATCGCGATCGTTAAAAATAATTCAAATATATAGTATTCAAACGTATATCATGGATTCTCGAACCGATCGTATTAATGTCATCGCACTTATTAATTCCCTCGTGCGAGTGCACGCTAGAGACTTTCGTTTGCGACGCAGACAAGATCGAAATCACTCGACACGCATATGGAACTTGCACTTTCCAAAGTGCGGGTCATTTACAAGACCTACACGTGCATCGCGGAAGTCGCAAATAAATTCCATACACGTGAATACATTACGCCAAGTTGCGGTCTCTTTTCCGATCTCAGCCTCGCAATTGATTATTAACGATGGTACCAGTGACTGCTGGGACGAGAAAGTCGTGGAGAAAGTCGAACATTAATATTGTAGTCTCGTCTCATCGTATATGGGTCTATATATGAGACCAAAAAAAATCAGCAATACATGTAGAGTGTGTGCGCGCGCGTGTGTGTGTGTGTGTGTGTGTGTCTGAGAGAGAGAGAGAGAGAGAGAGAGAGAGAGAGAGAGAGAGAGAGAGAGAGAGAGAGAGAGAGAGAGAGAGAGAGAGAGAGAGAGAGAGAGAGAGAGAGAGAGAGAGAGAGAGAGAGAGAGAGAGAGAGAGAGAGAGAGAGAGAGAGAGAGAGAGAGAGAGAGAGAGAGAGAGAGAGAGAGAGAGAGAGAGAGAGAGAGAGAGAGAGAGAGAGAGAGAGAGAGAGAGAGAGAGATAGAGAGAGAGAGATTGATTGATTGATTGTTTATTATATGCCTTGGTATATACCTTTAGGCAACTAGGTCCAAGTAAAGTAAAAATAAATGAATATAAAACTATAGAGTAACACCACTGGTAGTGGTTAAAGTAACAAAAATAACAGATATAACAAATAAAGTATACAAAGAAAACTTGCATCTAAAAGAAACAATAACATCGCAATTATAAGTAGCATAGCTTACCATTTGCGTTATAAGATAATAGAAATATAATAAAAATAAAATAGAAATAAAATCGATTAGCGGAGAAGCGATACAATGCAAATAAAACTATACAAAAGCAAAAAACGTAACAAAAATAAGAGGGTGAGAGAGAGAGAAAGAGACGTTACATGAAAATGTATGCCCCAGCACGCTGTGAGGCAAATTTACAAAATATCGTCCAGCAAAGAATTCCATCAATTTACATAAAAGAAATGAAGTTTTTAAAAATATGTCATTTTAATTCGTAAACTAATCAACAATAAATTAAATAGTAGCCAGATGAATGAAATAGTAAGCAGTAGTAATAATAATAAAAATGAAAAAAAGTACTGATAATATCGTATAATAATAATAATAATTCGAAAACAGAATTAAAAAAAATCGTGATAACAAAATAATAATAATAATTCGAAATAAAAATTCAAAAAGACATTCGTGATCATGAAACAATAATAAAAATTAAAAATTGAAAAAAAGTAGTGATAATAAAATAATAATAATGAATTAGGATCAAGAGAGAGAGAGAGAGAGGGAAAAATGATTGCCACGACATTTTTCACTGCGAGAAAAAACGAGTGAAGAGAGTACGTGGCCGGAAATTTCCTGGCATTCGCGGGTTTTCGACAATATCTCGCGGCTTTCCGCAGCCTCGAATATTAAGTTCGTGATTGATGAGTGACGATGCCGAATGGCGCTGCTCCTACTGCCGGGCCTGCGTCTATATATCGACCGGATTCACGATCGTTTGGTTCCGTCCATCGCACTGCAGCGATCCCATACGCTTCTCTTCTCACACTCATTTTTTGTTTTTTTTTTTTTTTTTTTTTTGGACCAGTGCAATTTCGCACATTTCCGCCCCACGCAATCTCCCGATTCGCCGGCGAGTACGCGGGTGTGATGGCATTTTTTCCTCTCACGTTTTCATTTCCTTTTTTTTTTTTCAAACGCTCGGGAATACTTCCGTGCGGAAGCGAGTGAAGGAGGGCCCTATTACAGCGCGGTATCGGATGGCGAAGCGATTGCAGTTGCGCCCTTAGGTTCGCCGGGCGATTGGCAAGTGACAGGTCGAAGGCACTGCGCTCGATAGTCCACCGCGGGCGGCTCAACGACCACGCGTTATTCGCGATCAATTCGAGGCGTCGGGAGCGACCGCGAAACTCGTGCGGGATAAATTGAAGATCGTTTTTTTTTTGCCGGGACCGGTGAGGGTAAGGGTGGAAGGGGTTGGTCTCTCGGTGCGCGAAAACTCCGCGACACAGGACGAAAATCCCATAATTCTCATCCTTGGATACGACGTTGAAGTTTTGCAACGTCGAAATGGAAATTATTATTTTTTTGCCTTTTTTTGGCCAATTGTTTCTTCGCCGTTATAGACTGAGTCAATTGCTGGTACTTAAGAAAAAAATTTTTTTTCGAATCTTCACTACTTAAGTCTGAGGTACATGTTAATCCGGTAGCCAGAGTTCGTCGAGGAATCCTTTTTATCGGAAAACGCGATAAAAGCCATTTTCGGTATTTTTCAATGTAGGGGAAGTCGGGGCAAGATGATAATGCTAAGGTCATGTTCAAATAAAACAATACATATATGAGTCAGTCAACTTTAATTATTTTTTAAACTAAGAAACATTTATTAATCTTTCAATTTTGCAAGCAAAAAATCAGTCTTTCTGATTTATATAATACAATATATGTTTTTAATTAAACCTTTATTTTTCCCATTTTACCCCGTATGCGGGGCAAGATGAAACAGCGCTTGGATAACGATGGGACCCGAATTATTGGTATCTTTCGCAAATCAAAGTGGCTACATTCTCAATATCATCAATTTGATAAGCTAATCGTCTAAGTTCTGTAGGATTAGTCCGAATTATCTTCGTTCCATATCATTTTGATCATTTGCAAGTTCTTTTTTTCCCCTGGTAGAAACACCTAGTTTCATTTTACCCTTCCTAACGTAAATAGTGGTACGTTGTATTGAAATATTCCGGGTTTGCGATAGCTTGTATTCATCTTGCCCCATTAGATGGTTAACGAATTAACAAAAAATCACGCAATAACCATGAACATTTCTGGCAAACAATTCTTATTTTATTAATAATTAGTACTTTCATTGTATTTACCTACCTGTCTCTAATCAATATCAGGAACTCAAATAAACTGAAACGATGTTAAACTTGACCAAAAATCACATCATTTTGTCAGAAGATCGATATTGTTTTCTCACTGGAGACCCCGCGTGTTCGTCTTGCTCCGAGTTTCCCTTGTCATAGTGGATTTCTGATCGTTTTGCATGCGGAGAATTTTCGTTTTCCACTGAAATAATAATAATAAAAAAATAACATGAAGGAAGGATTTTCCGGATTTGGTTTCATTGTTTTCCAACGGTGCTAACTATATCTACTGTTGTGGAGTGCCTCATTATTCCGCGATTTAAATGCCGCCCTGGACTGTAATAACCAAGGATATTTAATCGTTTCAGATCATCTCGGGAATTATAAAATATTCATTTAATAATTGTAATGGAGTTTTTATCATTCAATAATTATGACGATAGTAGGATTTATTATTTCAGGTATACCCCTTCAGGGTGTTTATATATACATGTGAATACTCCCCTTACACTCACATTTCCCCTTACAAAATGATCTTATTTATAACTCACATTCTATTGTCATTTTGCCTTTCGTTTCGTCTCGCATTCGCTTCCTCGTTTACTATTTTCTCAATTACTTTCTCGAAGTGTTTTATTTTATTCGTATAATGCAAAGTTCAGTTGCAGGCTCTTACTTTAGCACCGTCTGCATCTTTCTATCGATTTGCTCTGCTCCTTTATCCCATATCCATTTTTCTGGATCTTCTACGATTTCTTTTTTAATTTTTTCCTCGGCTTTCTCGCACGTACATATATGCACTAAGTTTTCCACTTCCTTTTTACAAACCCTACATTTGTTGTCACTATATCCCTCATTTCCTTTCTTTCCCACATTCCCACATCTGAGTGTTTCCCAAGTTTCTTTTGTTTCGCCCATTATATTTACATCCTCTCAGTATTTCTCTGTCCCTTATACTCCCTGCTTTTGTACTGTGAGCAACATGACGGTTTTTCTACTTTATTCGAATCCTGTTGGGTTTCTAGGTCCACTTTTGTTTTCGTTCCCCTTACTACTATTCTCTCCATTTCCCTTACATGGTCGTTTGCTATGGCTCTCCATATGTTTCCGTCTCCTATATCCTCCATTGATAATTATGAAGATATCAAAATGTTTAATACTTGCAGATAATGTCTGAAATTATCAAATATTTATACAATAATTATAATAAACTTTTTATAATGGAACTATCACAAAAGTATTCGAATATTTGATCATTTCCGACGATGCTGAAGTTTGCATCGTTGGACTGCAACGAATTTAATTTATTTTCGCAGATGTCGCCTACAAAAATCCATCAACCATTGTTTAAGATATTTATTTTGCGATCTACATAAATATCTATCAAAAAAGATCTCCTATAATAATAATAATGTGGAAAACAAAATGTAAAACCGAACTTTCGTTGCGTTCCAACGATGCAAACTTCAGCGCCATCATTTCAGATAATGTTTGGAATTATGAAATATTAATATATTAATTATAACAAAGTTTTTCTATTGGACAATTACACAAATGTTAGAATATTCAATAATTTCAGATGATCTCGGGAATCATTGAACATTCATATAATAATTACAATAGAGCTTTTATCGTTTAATTATTATAAAAATAAAATTATATTTCATAATGTCCCGATTTCTGGAATTTCAAATATCTATTTAATAATTACATTAAAGTTTGCATAATTTAATAATTATACAAATATTATAATATTGAACCATTCGAGATAATCTCTGGAATTATTCATTATTATTAAATTCGTAGTGAATTGGGCACGCATTCTACATATTTTTACCCGCCTTTGTAATTCTTCCTCTCTTGCTCTTCCAATGGATTGCAGTCCACAATGCTTATCGAAATTTGGTAGCCTTTGGTATGCGCTGAAAATATAAATTAAGCCGGAAAACAAAGCATCTGTCCGACCCTTTCAAGCTTTCTACGACTCACACACACACATATATATATATATATATATATATACATACATACATACATACATACATACATACATACATACATACATACATACATATAACCAGTTAATTCAAACTACATAATCTTCGGTATCTCGATTATTTATTATTCATCGTTTATACAGCGTTTTATGCGGCGCAGTTTATATCAACACCCCTCCTCATTAACTCCGTGACACGTTTTGCTTTCCACCTCACCCTACGGATAATTACATACAGATGCGACAAATACACGTATACGCGTGAACGCCGCGTTCTCTTCGCTTCTCGCTATGCGGCGAACACGGATAACGCGCATCATTTAACATCCCCTGAGCCATATTAATTTCTCTGCTTTTGTTACGTTTCGACGTATATTCGGCAACCTCTCGCGCCACACTCGTATTTTCATCGTACACGTGACGTAATGTCTATAGGTGGCGCACGCGGGGGAGGGGGGGGGGTGTATTCACGTTCACGGTATCGATGATGCAACGACAGTACATAACGCGTGAACCATGAACCCTCCTGCGTTCTTGCGCTAAATGATCACTCTATCAGTCTCGCCCTTTATACATGTATGGTCATCTCGCTGCTGCTGTCTCCCGCGTTCGGTCCGGAGGCCCGCGGAGATACGAGACTCGCATGCACGCGGAACTACGTGTCCTGTTCTCGCGCCTCTGTACAGGACGCGCGCATCATGGATTTCGAGCACGAAGCGAACTCGAACAAATTTACTAAGTCACGTGCGCAAAGCGTCGACGACGTGCATATATATATATATATATATATATATAATATAGTGTATGTATATATATAAAAGCATGTATACACAGGGTAGATCGAAAAGTGACGTCCAAAAGGAAAATCTATATGCCTGGTATCAATGCCTATCCGAATCGAGACCAGGTATGTTGTACCATTTTTTTTAGTTTTCGAAAAAAAAGCAATTTTTTTTCCTCTTTATCGTGTGTACTTTTATCGCGTTTTTTTCATTTTGTGTCATCGTTGAACTGAACACTAACGTAAATGACTTAGATTTTTATCAAAAGTTTAAAAAATGGGTTTGGAAGGATCAGGTACCGAAGTTCGGATGATAAAAAGAATACTTATGATAGTGTAGATGACTGCCAATTGATTTTAAACACTTCTTAGAGGAGAGTAGGTACACAAAAGAAAAGAAAATAACCTAAGCTACAGGAAAACACGAAAAAATAAGTCAACAATGCTTTTCGCTCGAAAGCTAAAAAAGTGATGCACATATATATACATACAGGGTAGCTCGCAAAGCAGTAAGAAATATGGCTTAAAAAACACACACACACACACATATATATGTATTTTGGGTGGCACGAAAAAAAATATAAATATATAGAGGGTAGATTGAAAAGTGACATTCAAAAGGAAAACCTAGATGCCTCGTATCAATACCTATCCGAATCACCCCCATGTACGTTGTACGATCTTCTTTTAGTTTTCGAGAAAAAAAAAGCTTTTTTTTGCTTTTGTGCGTATACTTTCCTTGTGTGATTTTTTCACTTGTGTGATTTTATTTTCACCAACAAGCAATTCACCGATCTTGATGAAACAGAAAACCAAAATTCTCCTAATGTGAAGCGATGAAAAATCGACTGGAAAAGTATCGAAGAAAAGTTAAATCAAGGGGCGACACGCCTTTTTTTGAAGGGTGGTTTCCCCCCTTAAAATCGTTTTTCCGCCGATGAAAAAAATACGTGTTTAATAGTTTTAATGCTCTATGACATATATGAGTATCAACGAAATCGACGGCCGATACTTGAGTAATGTTGTTTGTTGGTTTGAAAATGAAGTTGTAGTGCTGACTTTGGCTCGTTGGTTTCAAAGGGATCACTTGAATACTAAATTTCTACTAGTTGATAATTTTGTTTTAAAAATGGTACCTGGGGCCTCAGGAAGATTCGAACATAAACGTTCTGTAATAAGATATTATTCATCGGCTACCGATAAAATTTACAAATATCACGAATATTTGTAAACTATACGTGTAGCCAAGTACGTAAGCCCGGAGCTGCGAATTCATTCTTCAAATCCGCGTGATTATATTTGACTTCGTCACGTCTACGCCGAGAGCACGAGCTTTCACCTGCAAGTCTCAGTGAGTCCTAATTTTACTCAAGGAATGTTAAATCAACCCCCCCCCCCTTCTCTTACCACCAAACTCTATGCTTTGTATGCCTTGATCAACATCAAATCTCGCACGCGATCATAAAACTGTTATGCCGAGAATATTCAAGCTTCTTGTATACAGACACGAAGCCTGATGATTTGATGAGCTGCAACGGAAAGCAAAATGAGGCAGGTACATTGTGCTCTTACGTGCAAGACAAAAGCGGAGCAACTTAAAATTTGTCCCGAGGAGAAGATGGATTCATTCGCCCACGATCCAAACATGCGCGACCTGTTATAAATTCATGAATGGCCTGGAATATTTGGGTGCATATAAATAGTTATACGACGAAGAAATAGCGTACAGTTCAATTGCAAAATAATTACGTGAATAATTAAAGACAAAGAGTCGGCGAGAGCGGAAGAGGGAGAGGAGGGAGAGAGAGAGAGAGAGAGAGAACTAGCAATATCTGCAAAGAGCAAGAGTTGAAACGAGAAGAATATAAAAATAACAATACATGCAAAAAAAATTTCGAACGCCAATATTCGAAGATTTATTTTAAGAAATTCGATTTCTGCTGTATTTGAAGATTAATTAATTACTAATACAATAATCAATAAAAAACTGACAATAAAAAACAATAAACTGAAAAAACAATAAATAAAGTACAACAAGAATAATAAATGAAATAATAATAAATAAAATACTCATTAACCAATAAATACAGTACTAAGAAAAGCATTAATGAAATACGAATAAAGCAATGAATGGAATACTAATAAAATAATAAGCCAACACTGGTATTCGGTAGTCGGGGCGGTACTACGAGTTCGCAGCGTGCATGGCCGATACTCGGAGCGGTGACCGCTCAGCCTTGCACCGGCTGGCGCATCAACCAGTGATCGGAAGGCCGATACTTCCGAGACTTTCCTATGAATCATTGATTCAAAGTCTGTGCACCAAAGAATCACAAGAATATGAAGCCGTCTATACCGGTACGGGTTTTTCACAGTTTCCCCATGCCCTCGGCAGATACGGTATAGTGCAGCTTAATACGGCCATCGACGCAACGGAAATTACAGTAGATCAACGAAGTGCGGGTAGGGAGTGATACGAAAGGGTTCAATTGGGAAGAGTAATGCGTAAAAATCCGCAAGGGTGTACGTTGGAACTCAAGAAAATTTAGTCACTTACATTACGATGTATCCGGACAGATTATTCGGCTGTGTAAAGCTATTGTGGACGAGTCATATCTTTGAACGTTCCTGGGCTTGTTACCTCGAGCTTATTTCAGGCTGCCGTATAACCCCGTGCCATTAACTTTAACGCTTTACAAGTACCGGGCCATTTTCTAGGACGACTCTGCGGGAATAACCGTTTCTGTATGAGCGATAAATATATTTCTATGTGTGTGTATATATATATATATATATATATATATATATATATATATATATATATATATATATACATATATACATATATATGTATATATATGTATGTATGTATGTATGTGTATATATATATATATATATATATATATATATATATATATATATATATATATATATATGGTACAAGGAGAATCCTTTTGCCAGAGAATTTTGAAAGATACATCCCAACCGCATGCTGCGGCGGCTTCTTGAGGGTCTTAGTCAGGACCGAGAGTATAAACGCTTGAAATTTTCCGCCGCCTGCGCGACAAACTCAAGTTCGTAAGGATATAATATTCCAGGGACATGGCGCGCACGTTTGCGTGAGTCATATACAAAGACTATAACGGAGAAGGATACGCGAATTGTTTATCCTTATATATATATATATATGCTCCCTTTATTAAACACGGCGGTTCCGTACAGTGGAGTTGTACAGCAATTCCATGCTCGCGGTGGGTTCAAGTATGGATAACAGTCGAGCGCGCATCCGTGCGCCAGCGAAATAAAAATTTTTTTTACTCCCTTTTGAAAATGTGTGTGTGTGTATGCGGTGTAAATAAGAGTTAAGTGCACTGCTGTGGCACGATGATATGCGTCCGCGGACCCTTGGCAATTTTGAGCTCCAAAAAACTGTCACGCTCTTGTATATATATATATATATATATATATATATATATATATAGTCATGATTATGCAAACCCCAATGCCCCTCAAACCGTGGTGTCCCCAAAATAATCGATTATTTGATGGTCAACATTACATTACCTAATATGAAGACTCGAAAATGAGCTTTCTTCATATACAGGGTGTCTCAAAATGACCTGACGTTTTGATTTATTAACAAAAAGTATTACTTATTTGAAAAGTGTGAATATTTTTATTTTAATATAAGGTACAAACATGGGGGTTACGCGTGGAACACAATATCCGATAAATGGCTGCCTCGTCACTGTTTGCAAACGTTCACTCCTTTGACGAAATTTTCAATCAAACTTTGGCATAATTGCGGACTAATTTCATTAATGGAGCGTCCAATTGCTTCCTTGAGCTCCGGAATGGTCTGTGGATCATTGGCATACACGTTTCCTACAGAAAAGCCCAAAGAAAGAAGTCCAATGGCGTCAAATCGCACGATCTTGGTGGCCGATTCACATGGCCAAGGCGCGAGATAACACGAGAATGAAAGTTCGTCTGCAATAACTATGCAGTAACGTTGCAAATGAGAATTTCGATGCGTTGCTCGATCGTGTAATTCTCCATGAATAAACCTCAATGCTTTCTGATGCCAGTTGTCAAAGATTAGTACTCTATGTTCGCCACACATAAATGGCGCGCAATTTTGAATGTCAGGTCATTTTCAGGCTTTCTCTCTCTTTCAGGCAGGTCAGGCTTTCTTTCTTTCTTCTTCATTTATACCCCTATATATATATATATATATATATATATATATATGATGCTGCAAAGCGCTCTGGAAACGATCTCCACGGTTGATGAGTTCATAGCGTATATTGCGAGAGATATTGCAAATAGTTGTTTCTTATGGCGCTTCAGTTTTTTGCTATTTCACAGAGCCTCGTAAAGGAAACCCGAAGAGGGCAGGAAAGAGAGAGAGAAGAAGAGAGAGAGAGAGAGAGAGAGAGAGGGAGAGAGAGAGAGAGAGAGAGAGAGAGAGAGAGAGAGAGAGAGGGAGGGAGGGAGAAAGAGAGAGCTAAAAATACAATGATGGCTCGACGGAGATGAGCAGCATACTTTTTCATTTATGAAACGCGAGTTAACGGGTACGATAACGATGCCTAAGGGTCAGGGCACGATGCGTCCAGGCGTTTCTCTTGACGTTCTGTATTGCAATCCTTACTTCGCTGATACCGTACAACGCTTATTCGTAGCAGCATCCATGACGCGACGCGAGGCAGCAATTTTCCGCTCTCCATACAACATGGACACTTACGTATAAATGGGATGGTATTGAAGTGGGAATCGTCGTTATGCAACGAAAATGTACTTTTAAAAATCTATTTATTTTTATTGTGTTCGAAGATTATTGATATGTCTGAATTTATTCTACGGATTACTAAATTCATGATTATATTCGATATTCATACCTTAATTTTATGATTGAATTTTCTCAATGTATTATTCAAATTTCTATATTTATGATTCAATTCCCTCAATTTATTATTCATATTTTTATATTTATGACACAATTTTCTCAATTTATTATGCAAATTTCTGTTTATGATTCACACGTCCCAATCTATTATTCAAATTTCTAAATACGAATCTCTGAATGTTTTATTCGGATTACTGAATTAATAATTTAACTTTCTCAATTTGACATTCAGATCTTAAATGTATCTTTTTTCAATGTGTGATTCAATTCTGTCAATTTGCTGTATCAAATCTTATCCTTAAAAACCGCCATTATTCAGAAAAAAATAATCTATGATTTACAATCACGATAAATTTGCAAAAAAATCCTCTGCAACAATGACACTCTACCGCGGATATCAATAAGCGCAATAGCGTTGTTTCCCTTTCAATGGAGAAAAAATATCTTTCGAATCTTCGATGAATGAATCTTTCTTCCTCCAACTTCCGTAATGAGAGAGAAGAAGCTTCCGCGTTTTTTGCATCATCGAATTGCTTCGACGTTTCGCATTATCGGAAAATATTACCCGACGAGTCTCGCATCTCCAATCGCTTCAGTAAACATTGCGAAAATGAAATGATCGCGATTAATTAGCATTTTTACACATTCCCGTATTGGGATTGCACCTCGAACGAAAGTTCAAAGATAAGATGCACGCACAAATATATAAACATTGCTTTTACACATACGAAAAACCGCGGCGTTTCGTTCGTTCGCGCGTGGACAAAAAGTGTGCGACCAAAAAAAAGTGGAAGCAACCGAATTAACGCGGGTGGTGACGATCGTTCAGTTTCGATTTTCCGAAGCGTTGGTTTTTTGTTTCTCCTGACGACGATGGCTGACCTAACACGGGCGTAATCCCTCGAGGCCTGGGGCGCGATTGAATCGCGAATGGCGGTGATCTAGCGCTTCGATGCATGCAGGCCCTCGGCTCCTACGAGACAAAGGGCCCCCTTAATCCACGTAGCTATATCTATAGGCATTATAATGGATCGGCCGAGCCCTTTTGTTTGCATATAAGGATCGTTATGTATATCTTCCTGTGTACCTGTGTTCGTATACGTACGTGATACGCGGTGAATCGTGCCGATGACACGATCCATTTCCAATCGAAGCAAGGGCCGCACTTTCCGATAATCGAAGTCTTGTTTCGACGGTTCTACGATGTGCTAATACCATCCAATCCCATCTTCTCTCTCTCTCTCTCTCTCTCTCTCTCTCTCTCTCTCTCTCTCTCTCTCTCTCTCTCTCTCTCTCTCTCTCTCTCTCTCTCTCTCTCTCTCTCTCTCTCCCTCTCCCTGCCTGTCTGCCTCTCCGGCCCTATCCCTATCTTAGGCCATACAGACGACCAATCTACGCGTTAATCCGTGCAGTTCGTACCAAGGATATGGGCAAACGAATATATCGATTATAATCGAGACAACGCGGCAAAGCTTCCCCCTGGTGGCAAACACAGGAGGTAACATTTTGCCTTCCGCGCCCCCGCAGTACCCCTATCGAACCTCACATCTTCACTGATTATTGGCAATTTGTACACCACGTATGAGACTCGACTATGTCAGAATAAAAGATTCTGGAAGATTGGAGAGATGGGGGGAGATTGCGATTTTGAGCTGTTCAAAACTCGTTATCCTTAATTGTTAATTTGTAGCTACTTTATGGGTGCTTGTGAACACACAGATAGGAATATACGAGCATGTACAGCTAATTGCTTTGGAAAAGCCCTTGGTAGAGACGTACGTGTGGCTGTTTTTTTCTTCGTCTTTGTTCCTCCTTTCTTTTTTATTCTTATTTGAATTTTAATTTTCACCTCGATATGCGGTATTGTTGGTTATATTATATAGATTCACATTTTTTTTTTGTGTACTGAGCTTCTTTAATGTTTTGTAAACTTTTCTTTCTTTTCTATTTCCGATTTTCTTTTTATTTGAGTATCTAATCGCCGTTGATATTTGCATTTGTGTTTTTAATTTTATATTTCGTTTGTTTATATAGAATAATTTTTCTTCGTTTTTGGACCGAGGTATTATTATTCCTTTTTATCGCACGGAGAATGAGAATTCTGTGGCAGGGAACGTTTTGGGTTTTAGGCATCGATAAACCTAATCTATTGTAATCTCTCTTTCTGTCTTTCATTATATTTGGTTTTCTATCTTATCGCATCTTGTATTGCTTATTTTTTATTTATATCGAACTTGAATTTCTTGAATTTCGAAATCAAATTTCTCGAATTTCTGTTTATGTTTTTGTATTGAATTCGAA
This sequence comes from Ophion costatus, assembly GCA_951751655.1. NCBI lineage: Eukaryota > Metazoa > Arthropoda > Insecta > Hymenoptera > Ichneumonidae > Ophion > Ophion costatus. Next base: position 35,593,742 of record OX632363.1, read on the forward strand.
ACTTGTATTGAATTGAATTCGAAATCGAATTTCTTGAATTTCTGTTTATGTTTTTGTATATCAAATTTTCATTTCTTTCAATTTCTGTTGATCAACCTCTCATTCCATTTAGTTTCTCTCTCATCTCTCTTCTCTTTCTCTTTCTCTCTCTCTCCCTCTCCCCTTTAATTGCTCTGTTAATTATATTTTCATTTTCTTTACATGGAATCTCTTTACTTCCGTTTTTGTATCGATCCTCTTTTTCATTTACTTGTACTTAATCTTTTTTATTGTACGAACCATGAGAATGAAGTAGAAATTAATAATCTTATCTAATCTCTCTCATCCTCGGGACGAAAAAAAATTGAATTTAATAAAAAACTAGGGTGCTAATCAATGAATTGGCCATTTCTGTATGTGCCAACAATTGTATGGATTTTATTTGCCTCACCGAAGGCGGCTGAGACTATAATACCGCGGCTCTCAAGGGGATGAAGAAGTGATTCGAGAGCCCAGAGAGAAAGAGAGGAAGAGAGAGAGAGAGAGAGAGAGAGAGAGAGAGAGAGAGAGAGAGAGAGAGCTCAAGCCTCACGAAGACCAGCCACGAGTGCAGTGAAAACCGACGAGGATTTTCCCTCGATAGAAGGGAAGCTCGGATAAGCGCGAGAGACAGAGAGAGAGAGAGAGAGAGAGAGAGAGATTTTCCATTCGCTTTGAGTCGATTTCCTCTGACTCGTCCTCTCCGATTCAGCATAGCAGAAGTACTTAGCACGCTTTACCCTCGTCGCAATGTTTATCAGAGCGAAACTCGAAACTCGTGCACTTGCCCTCCCCTACCCTCTTCCCTGCCCTACAACCCCTTGAATTTTCATCCTACCTCGTGGCCGACGAATGTGTTCCAATAAAATCGGTCTTTCCACGTCTCTGCGAGGTCTTCAATTTGGCTCGAAAGTAACTGAAAAATCGTATAAGTCCCAGGCTTGCGGGAACATAAAATCGCAATACCTTGGAATTATTTTTCATTTTTTTTTTTGCGTAAAGGAAGGAAGGGAAAGTCGTCCAGGTTGAAACAGTGGACTAAAAAAAATATCGTTTCGCTCATTAATGCTTCGAATAAAAGCCAACTGTTATAGCAGAGACAAATTGAAATTTCGCTGCTCCTCGCTAATCCTCCTAATGGAATTTCATCTCGATAAGAATCATCCGTGATGTATATATACCGGGTGTTCCATTTTAAACGAAACGGTCAAATATCCGCGGAAGTGATACTCCCGATTGGGAAAAATGACCAACAAGACATTAAGGTACACCTTTGACGAACTGGAGTATTCGACGATTGTCTGATTTTCGTCTATAAGCAAGCAAAAAAGACATTCCAGTATACTGGTGAAATTCCAAGCCAAGTTTTTGAACTTTTAACGAAAAGTTACGGCTCTAAAAATGGTCTGCTTGACAAGGCGCTTTATGGCGATGACCCGCTGGCCAGATTTATATCTGATAATT
>OX632363.1:35595423-35637114 GCA_951751655.1 Ophion costatus
AATGAAAATCTTTCGCCTTGCCTTGACGACCAACGTCGTCGTGGATATAAAAGGCATCCGTGAATTGTTAACAATATATACACGGCTGGTTAAAAGTTCTCCATCACTTTGGATAATTGCAAATTTATATTAGAATATTATAGTACATTTTATAGAGCGGTATAGTATTTTCGTAAACGCAGAAATAAATCTAATTGTATTATTCCGAAATTTCTTTTGCAATGATCCAAAGTGATCGAAAACTTTTGACATGTATTATGTATATATGTATATTACACGCATGTACACTGCCGGCCAAAAGTATGGATACACCTAGAAAAATTTCGCGCCGCACTAAACGTTTGATATCTCTGTGAAAAAAAAAAGATATCCGGATTTCCAAAGCGGCATTTTAAAAGGGACAAATGAAACTTCACTTTGCGTTTTGGAAAAAAAATGTTCGTTTTTTTATAGACCCGGGCCGCCATTTTGAAAATGGCCTTTTTTGGCTTTTTTGGCTGTTTAAAACCGGCTGCACGTCTTCAGGACATTTTTTTTTTCAAAAAACCTTACAAGATAGAGCAATAGCTATAGTTTTCTTTTTTAGAAAGTTTCGTACGATTTTTTTTCATCGAGTTATCGCATTTTTTTCTCAAAAAGATAATTTTGAAAAGATGCTGCTGAAATGAGAAACTTTGAGGTTTAGAGAAACTTGCCAAAAGGGAAAAAAGTTGCATTACATCGTATTGAATCGAGCAGAATTTTTTGAAAATTTATTGCTCCACCATTAAACTGAAAAAAAAATTTGTTTTTCAATTCTTTTTTTTCAATTTTTAGCCCCACAAAACATCCACCTCTTACCTCTTACCTTATCTGAACACAAGGAGCGGAAATAAAGCTTCTTGTCTTTGTTTACATTTTACCTTTGTGGAGCGTAAAAAAGATTCTATTTCTCGCGAGTCGATATTCTATTTCTCTTGGGTTCTTTTTCTTGCTCTCTTTTTCGCTCGTCGTTTTTGTTTACATTTTTGATTCTTCGGAATAATGTGACGAGTGTCGCGCTGACAAAGCCAGTTAGTTGTGCGAAAACTTCGAACGCGAACACGTGTGGTCTACAATCGATAAGTTTTTACGCAAATTTTTTGTTCTTAACGGATCAAAATGGCAAGGAGAAAAGAAATTCCACTGTATAAAAGAGACTTGTGTCTTTGAAAGGAGTGCAGACGACCATCGGGAGATTTAAGAAGTCCGAGACGTGTTTCAATCGCAATCGTCCGGGTCGACCCAAAGTGACAACGTCCTCAGACGATCTAAATGCCAGACGAAAAAAAAATGCCAGAAAAAATGTCTTGAAGACGTGCAACCGATTTTAAACAGCCAAAAAAGCCAAAAAACGGCCATTTTCAAAATGGCGCCCCGGGTCTAAAAAACGAACATTTTTTTCCGAAACGCAAAGTGAAACTTCATTTGTCCCTTTTAAAATGCCGCCTTGGAAATCCGGATATCTTTTTTTTTTTCACAGAGATATCAAACTTTTAGTGCGGCGCGAAATTTTGGTAGGTGTATCCATACTTTTGGCTGGCAGTGTATATTCAAATATGGTTACATATAAAATATTTAATTAACACAACTTCTTTTTTATTTGGGTCGTTAGTGTTAGTCAAAGAAAATAAACAATAGAAACAATTGAAAGTGAAAAGAAAAAAATTCAGAGTGCTTATTAAATATTATATCTAAATATATATATATGTATAATATTTAATTGACCCCATACATTTTTTGTACATTTAATAATCGATTAAAACACATTTTTATATAAACAAATTGCCAGTATAATATTTCTCATCGCTGGTTGAATTTTTTTACCAGGTTTTTAAAATTCTCTTATTTTACTTCCATCTTCGGTTCGTTTTATCATAAAATTTACTGATTTAAAAGGAAGGTTTCGACCAGTATACACATACACATAAAATACTCGAGCAAGGTAGTGTATATGTACAGGGTGTCCCAAATGTCACGCAACATTTAACATGCACAGCTTATGCATATTGTTGCGTGACATTTGGGACACCCTGTACATATATATACATATATCCATATATGTATGTGACTATGTGTATATTTGAAATTGAATTATCGATCGTTCGAATGTACATAAACATATACATGTGCACATAATTTTCCGAAGTTGAAATGACGTATGAAACGGGTGCCAGTAATATTCCTCGTGGCAGAATCGATACGACGAAGGTGTGGAAAAGCTGTAGGTCGTAAGCAAGAGGAAACGGAAGAGAGAGAGAGAGAGAGAGAGAGAGAGAGAGAGAGAGAGAGAAAGAGAGGGAGAGAACGCGTGAGAAGGGTGACTGTAAATTAAAGCGAGATTGGAATAAGTACGGGTCTCGTGAGCGTCGCCTGCGGCAACACCACCTCACTCTTCGAATTCCCCGCGTGAGGAAACGACAAGTTAACCAATTCGTACCTACCATATATCGGGAGTTCACGACGCCAAAATCGTGCCACGAGGTCCCTTAGAAAATTCTCAATTTTCTCCATTTCTTTGTCGTTTAATACTGTAGAAACTCTTTTTTTTCTCATATCCAGGCGTTTCTGCAGACTTTTCGCTAAGCCTCACTTTGCATACACGACCGTCATGAATTTCCAGCAGCGAACAACAATCGCCAGAGTTCACGCGGCTGCGTGAACGCGCGACATACGCACTGCTCTACCTACAAATATTTTTCCCTCGTTTCTTATCGCCCCGCGATTCGAGCCACGATCGAGCCGCCGATAAATACTTCAGCGGCAAGGAAAAAAAGTTCGAAAAAAAGAGTGGTATCGTGCCGAGCGAGGACGAGATTGCCCGCCCACATATATTGGGAAGTAAGTAGGGAGGAGTCAGGGTTAGGAGGTTGGAGCGTTAACCACAATCCAAGATTCAAAAAAATAAATATATACGAGGTGTCTTGTTATGAATGGATAATCCTCCAACTGTCGATAGGTCAGATCATGTCCTACTATGCTGGAATTTCAGTTCAGTAAACGTTCCACGGTTTTCGCGATAAAAATCATCTGCTTTTGGTTTTTCGCATACCATTTCTGCAAACGATAACTTTTTTTACCCGGTTTTTTAAAAATACTCTTGTTATTTGTTTTATCTAGGAAAGTCTTCTTTTTAACCTTAAATGTTAAAGAAACTTTATGAAAAAAGATCTTATGCAGAATTTTCATAAAAACCAATTCGAACCAATTGATAGCTAGCGGTGTAAACAATAATGTACTACGCATATTGTGCCGATTACTTTAAAAAGTTGCTCAGTTATTGTCAATTCATATCATTTGTAGAAATGGCGTGCGAAAAAACGAAAGCAGATAATTTTTTTTAAGCCCTTGGGCCACGGTAACGGGTATAAAATCATGTGCGAATTTAACAATTTTTTTTCGTATGAGAAAGTGATTCACTTAGAAAATTAATTACACATCTATTTAGTATGAATATCAAGCTGTTAGAAAATATTATTTTTCTCGATGTACAAAATAAACAGCTTTTTTCCCATTGGCGTGACAAATAACTTCAACAATTTTCACTCGATTTACTTCAAATTTCAAAGTTTTGTTCCTCATTGCAATTCGCAGAGATGTACGTACGGAATTTCTGATTAATCGAAAAGTTTTCATTTTATGAGCAGTTCATGAGCAGTTATAACGAAATTTTTCACTGAAAATTCATTTCTTAAGTTCAAATACCTACAACTTTTGAATAAAACAATATTTTCAAATTCCGTACGTACTTCTCTAGGTATTGTAATGTAGATTGACGAGAATTTTTTTTTTTTGGTCTAGGTAAAAAATTGTGGATGCTAAATGTCACGCCGCGGAGCGTATAAAAAAAAGATAACGAAAGAAAATATTAGTAGTCGGCCATTTTGTGCATCGAAAAAAAAATATTTTCTCACAGCTCGATATTCATACTAAATAGATGTGTAATTAATTTGATGAGTGAATCACTTTTTCGTACGAAAAAAATGGTTAAATTCGCACATGATTTTATATCCGTTATTGTGGCCTAAGGCCTTAAATAACATAAATATCATAACATTATATGATACGAACCCCTCATGATGTCATGTTATTCTGGTGATATGTACAATAAAAGTTAACATTTATGTTCATTGACTACGTCACTAACAACGATTTAAAGCAAAGTAAACTTCTCTAAACATTTAGAAAAAAAAACCCATCTTGCCTATTGTAAACCATATTTATTCAATATTGAACCATCAATCTTTGATAAAAGGTTACGAATCTTGGCTGGCGAATAAAGATCCAGAATGAACAGCTGCCAACCTCAATATGCACGACGTTGCCATATTTCGGCAACACTTAATATTAATAAATGGTAATGACAATCTCGTAACATAAATATAAATAGGCATAATTGTAAATTACTCAAAATTTCATTCTGAATTGTATAAAGCATTCACTGACGCAGTTTTTTACAATAATAATCACCGATAATGTTTTACTTTTTCAAGTTGGTAGTGACAAAAGTTTTTCGTATTCGCGTAATCAAAATATAAAAATGCATAATTTTGCCCTTTGATTATAAATTTTATGAAAATGTTCATCTACAGAATAAATGCACTCGTATGCACTTTTTTGAAGTTCATTGAAAAAATAAAAATCATAAAACCGTCACTTGACTCAACTGGACCGCTCCAACCTCTTGAATCGTCGCGAAGAGTCTCACGTGTACACGAAAAGTATATGGTGAACTTTTGGATATCGCGTGAGCCATTCGCGCACCCCTGAGACTCGCCCCCTCGAGAATTTCCCTGCAAACACACGCTTACGTATATCGGAACTTTGTACCTTTGTGGTAGCAGACATCCTTGAGGATACTTTGAAGAGTTGTATACTTAGCTTTGTCGCCCGCTTCCTCGGCCTCTTCTTCTGTCTGCTAGCGAAGTTTCTCCGTTTTCACCGCTACTCGTCCGACACTTAACTTTTCTTTTCTTCTACCCATTGTTTGTTTCTCTTTTCTTCATTTATTTTTCCAGCGAGCACACTCGTGCGTTTTTCCGTGCAGAAATTACTAGGGGAGTTCCCTGATCCTATCACATACCTATGGGGATTCTATTGGGATACCCGTATCAAGTCCACATTGGAATCCAAGTGGATTCCGCGCTATTTCCTCATTGACGTCGTTTGATATATGTATATATAAATTTTTTTTAAATTTTCAATCAGAGTTCTTTGGACCTTTAAAAAAAATATCCATACGTCCTCCAGTGCACATATTTGTGCACAATAGGGACACCGCACATAGGGACCTTCATTGCAATCCAATTGGATCCTGTACTGTTCCCCGGTCAACGCCGTTTGATAATTTTCACCACGTTCGAATCGCAAATATGTGAAAAGTGACGAAAAAAAGCTCGGCCTGTTAAAACTGATATTATGCCAAAATGCAGTAAAATAAATGGCAAATGATAGTTACAATGGATTTTCAGTGAGCTGATTCAAATCCTTTTTTTGGATATACTCTTTTAAGATTCACTCATTATATATATGAGATATTCCACGTGAATCTGGTGGACTTTTTCCCTGACACCCACTAATTCGATTTTTTTTAATCTCATTCCATCGACTCTAAAAGATACCCTGAATTGTTTTTACATTTTTCGAAACAAAACGTAGTAAAAAAAAAAATTTCCGAAAAAAACGCCCCGATTTAAAAGTCTGAAAAAATTCTCAAAAATGCGTGGTTATATGTACAAATTTTCAAGCTATCACCCGCTGAGGAAGTATGATTTTTTCGTTAGTAGTCAAAAAACTCTGGTATTAATTTCAATTGAAGTGGTATACAGCACAGAAAAAGTCATACTTCCACGGCGGGGGACAGCTCGAAAATTTTCACATTTAATCACGCATTTTTGGGAATGTTTTCAGATTTTTAAATCGGGACTTTTTTTTCGAACAAAAAAAATTTGACTGAGGGTTGTTTCGAAGAATGTAAAAAAAATTCAGGGTATCTTTTAGAGTCAATGGAATCAGATTTAAAACAATTAATCGAATTGGGAAAAAGGAAATAGGGAAAAAGTCCACCGGATTCACGTGGAATACCTCATATATATATTGAGTATATTAAATATATATATATATATTTTGGATAAAAGTAAAAGGATTGGGCCCGTAAAAGCCTATAAGGGCATACAAAGGATCATTAGAAATTAGTAAGAAAACGACCACAAATTTATGAAGCATTGAGACATTTTTATCGATTTTTCCCCTATATATATATATATATATATATATATATATATATATATATATATATATATATATTTCTACATCATATTTTTCACTAAGGGGTTAGTAGCGGTGGTTCCATTGGGGTGAGACCCTTCTTTTGGTCCTCTTGTCGCCCTGAGCATCCGGTACTACTTTTCTCTTCGTCCCTCGTCATTTCATAATGGTGAATAAAGAATTCGCGAGAGAGAAGGCTCCTTTAACGTGACACTTCGTCTCGCTTTGTCTTTCGGTAGAATGAAAAGGCCGAAAGGGACAGAGAGAGTGAGAGAGAGAGAGAGAGAGGGTGAAAAAGGACGCGAGGTAAGAGGGCAATAGGGGCAGGGCGCAAGGGAATCGAGGGAAGGACTGAAGGGCGCGGTAGATGGTTAAAGTCGGATAAAAACGCTTTTTCAACGTGTGCCTTAAAGACTCGCTAATTTCACTACTCGGAACTTCATATTCCGCTCGAACTGCGGCCGAGTGGCTAGAAAAGTTTTCAGAAATCCATTAACCCCCTCCTACATGCGACCGGAGTGGGGGCAAAGTATCGCGGTCGGATGAACCGTGGAGTATCTTTGCAATATATATAGCGAGTTTTATATCGGCGAGGGAGAGGAGAAAAAAGAGACGAGGGTTGGGAATGAGGAGGCAAAGCCCCCAGGCATCCTTCGTTCCCTCATCCTCTTTCTGCTCGCCCTCGCTCATCCCGCACCAGGCAGCGGGATCCGAGAGACGATCTTTGCGAAAATGCGGCAAAGATCTCGCCGCGCGCGGCTCCGGGCAGCTTCTCCAAGTGGAAAGTCTCTCCCCTCGCGGTCTTCATCGTCGATGAAAGATTCTGCGGCTTGGTCGTGGGCAATAGCAGTTTTTTCTACGTCTGTCCCTCATTCTCTTCACATATGTATAGAGGGAGAGAGAGAGAGAGAGAAAATGAGAAATGGATTTCCTGCTGTCATAAGCTCTTCATGTCACCGTCGCCGCATCTCACCCATTATATTTTTGTATGACACACAAATCCACTCACATGTACACGTACTTTGCAGAAAAATGATCGATCTTTCATATAGATATATATATATATATATACGTGAAAGATCGATCATTTTTCTGCAAAGTATGTGTACTTTGCATATATATATATATATATATAGGATCGATCGCTTTTCTGAGTTATACATATATAACTTTCTTTTGAGGCTCTCGTCCTCCCGTATCTCTTTTTCTCCCGATACTCCACACACAGTATTATCCCTGGCCCCAGGTTATCAAACTTCCGATCTTCACGATACTTGAACCCGCAGTTTTCCAGACTTTACCCTGGTGCATATACACACGTCGTCTATCCGCCCACAGGTCGACTCTCTCTCTCTCCCTGTCTCTCTCGCTCTCTCTCTCTCTCTCTCTCTCTCTCTCTCTCTCTCTCTCTCTCTCTCTCTCTCTCTCTCTCTCTCTCTCTCTCTCCTTCTCTCTGTTCGTTCTACATGTACGTATCTTCGGGCTCTCTCGTTTTATCAGGATTCTAGTTATATTATGATTATCGGATTGTATGCACGAAATACGTACGCGCGGGGGACGGGGATCTCGATAAAATTCGGGGAAAATCGAAGCAAAATTTATCGGTGTTTCGCGTGGCGTTGTCGGGTCGTTGGAACCTTCTCGAGTCTCAGCTTTTGCGTCTTCCGTACTGATTTCCCGAAAAAATGGGCCCCACGTTCATGGTCGAAATTTTCCATGTAGGTTTTCGAATGTATGGGAGAGAGAGAGAGAAGTGGAATGAAAATTTATTTATGCTCGAGCACCATGTAGGGCAATTTTATAAAAGGTAGTAACGACACGGCTTATAATAATTTACTTTGTAGGAATAAAATTGGAATAGAAATAAAAATTGCAATTAAAGTTAAAAGCGAAATCGAAATGAAAAGAAAAGTTAACGTTTAGTAGCAATGACAAGCCAGGGAACAATATATAAATCTTGAAACCAATTAACAATAGATAAAACAATCGCCATAATAATGAAATAATAAGTAATAGTAGTAATAATAATAATCAAATTAAAATGAAAAAAGAAAAGTCGAAAAAATGATATTAAAAAACCAATAAAATTTCGCACTTTAGAATAATTCGTGTAATCTAATAAATTGATTAATAAAAATAAAAGAGAGAGAGACGGTCCAGCCCCGGCACAAAAATTTCATACGAGCTTACATACGCGAGAAATAATAAGGAACAAATTGTGTGTCCCCCCTCAGGATTAAGCGGAGTCACGCGCAGCTTGTAAATTACGTTCTCGGTTTTACATATTTTTATATATAGGTGAATATATACAGGGTGTCCTGTTATGAATGGATAATCGTGCTACTGTCGATAGGTCAGATCTAGTCCTACATTCCTTAGCTGAACTACACTCCTACATTCTTACATTTTACGTAACTAAAAGTCCAGCACACTGGAACTTTAGTTTAGTAAAAGTCCCACGGTTTTTCGAGACAAAAATCATCTGCTTTTGGTTTTTTGCATCCCATTCTACAAATGATAACTTTTTTCGACCCGGTTTAAAAAATCAACTTTTGATTGTCTGTTGGATCTAGAAAAGTTTTCTTTTTAACCTTAAATGTTAAGGGAACTTTATAAAAAAAAGATCTTATGCAGAATTTTCATGTAAACCAGTTCCAACATTTTACTTTGATAGTCTGCGGCGTAAAAAAAAATGTACTACGCACATCGTGCCAATTACTTTAACCCTTGAACTGCACACTCCCACCACGAGCCTCTAATCGCCTGTGGGGTCGATCAGACCCCAGACGTTTTTCAGATCGACGTATTTCGGTAATTACCCAGGTAGGATTTTAAAGTCGCGCCTACGTTGGCGCAACGACGCTTGCCGGCGTTAGGACGTCGGCCCGACTCTGTTCGCCAACGTCGTTTTGGGGTCCAATAAACGTCCAAATGATAACGTCGGCCCGACGATCCTCCCAAACGTTGCGCCACAATATTTAATCGATGTTGGCCCTTCGTCGATTGCAACGTCGGCCCTAAGCCGATTGTTGCGTCGGCCCTGCGCTGACTGCGGTATCGATCCTACGTCGATCACCGCGTCGACCCTACATCCATTGCGGCATCGAACCTACGTCGTTTGCGCAATCGACCCTACGTCGTTTGCGACGATGGCACTACATTTACGAGAGGGTGTTTAAAGGAATAGCAGATTGACTATTTAAAAGAAAAAAGACATAGCATTAATAGAAATTTATTGTCAGTGATTGACGTATTGATGTCTAGCTTAGGTTATAAATATATTCAGTCTTATAACTTCATAAATATATTCAGTCTTACAACTTCATAAATATATTCAGTCTTACAACTTCATAAATATATTCAGTCTTACAACGTTATTAATATATTCAGTCCTACACCGTTATAAACGCTAGAATGGTAACAAAAATGTGAAGAAGGCCCAAAGGAACTATCAATCGTGTCTGCTCCCGAAACATACACGGAGAGAATTTTTAAGTATTGTTTACGGTGAAATCTCCGTAAAAATTACATTAAACATTTGAAACCGGTGAAAAATGTGCACATAGTCAAAAATTGACACTAGCTTTCAATATTTTGCTTTCATTCATGTAAAAATTTAAGCAAGTAGCATAATTTTTTACATTTCTTTCAGTAAAAATTCTGACACATTCTCGTGTAGAATTTTAACAATGGGCTGCCTCAAAACTTCCAAGTTTCTACAGTAAAAATAACCTGGACAAACTTGAAATTTCTAAAATCCCTAGCGAAAAATGAATTCCCTATGATTAAATAAATACTCTATATACTGTATTTCTGAACATTTGTGTTCTTGATTGCTACTTATTTTAGCATATCATCTTTCCGTACCATTGTAGGCGTCCTTTATCGAAGTTTCTTTTCACGTTTCTTTGTTTTCTTGCGTACAACTGCGTAGAACACGTTAGACTGCACGAGACCACGAGGCTTTCTTGGCCCATGTTTCGTACTATAATGCGCATGCGCGGTACCGCTGTTGCTAAGCAACGCGGGTCGGCGTCGTTCGTACTCGTCATACTGCGTCATACATAAGCCCACTCGCACAACTTGCGTTCACGTATACGCACGCTCGCACACAGAGCTCACGCGTACGGTCAAGCGACCTAGCCCTAACTGATTTTACTATAAAGAACGTAAAATTCCGGTGGACGCACGGAAAATTTCGGCTTCCTTTTTTAAATTTTTATGGAAAACACGCAAATTTCTCAATGTTCCACTGAAAAATTTCATTTATATTAGCACTTTTTTAACTTATTGTCGTAATCTTTACGTTTCATGAAATTTTACTATTAATTTCAGTAAAAATTCTGGAAAATATTTTAAATTTCTGTTACGCAAAAGTAAATTTTGATTCATTTCCATGAAAATTTATAATTTATTTCCTAAAAACCTGTAGAATTGCACATTTGTCACCGAGTTATTGTGATTTCACAGTAAAAATTACTTAAAAATTCTCTCCGTGTAGCTGTTAGAAGTTGATTGGTGGGCAGAAGCGTTAACTTCGTTTTCCTCTTTATGGAGACGACGAAACTTTTTTACGCGATTATACGAAGACCTATTTTTATCCGCCATTGGTTAAATTAATTCCACTGTGGAATATTCACACCGTTTAGGTTGCGCGCTACACAATACTTTTCAGGCAAGCTCAAAAGAAAATTCGAACGGTGGAGGTCGGGTACCAACGGTCTACTGGACTTTGTTTACGGTCAAGCATCGGTCGAGCTCTAGGTCTACAAAAAATGGTCACCTACACCCGTGCGACGATTACCCAGTGTCGGATTAAACGTGGTAGCCAACGTTGCGCGAAGTACTGATCGTAACGTCGGCGCGACGTTCGAACAACACTTTCGCCAACTCTAAGCCATAGTCGCGTCCCGACCGTCGGCTGTTTATTCGACGCCGTCTTACTGCCAAGGGTTGGCTGTATTCTGGGTCTGCACACATGGCCAACTACACCCGGGCGACGACTAGCCAGCGTCGGATGAACCGTGGTGACCAGCGTTGCGCCAACTATCAAGCGTACCGTCGGAGCGACGATCGAATAACGGTTTCGGCAACTCTGCGCCATAGTCGCCTTTCGATCGTCGACTGCCGAGCCATCGCCGCCTGATAGCCAACCATGGCTAGTACGTTTCGCCAACGCTGGCTCATCATAGGCCGTCGACCGTTGGCAGCCGACGTGTTGCCACGATACAGCCAAACGTCGGCCGTACTCGGAACGTCGTAGACCCGCACATGGGTATGTATTTCTTTTTTTTTGTAGAGACATTTCTTTTATAGAAAATGATCCTTTACGGCTACATCAAATACATTTTTTTAATGTATTTTTTAGGAAAAACAAAAATAAACCCATACATTCGTTCAAAGTGGAAGATGCGTTGAAAAATACGTCCCTGCGCGAAGAAGAAAATGGGGTCAAAACGACACATTATGGAGTCGAAGGGTTGAAAAGTTGCTTGGTTATTGTCGATTCATATCATTTTTAGAAATGGCAAGCGAACAATCAGAAACAGATGATTTAAAAAAATGACATAAAGCCCAAAATCTCGAAAATCGTGAGACTTTTACTAAACTGAAGTTCCAGCATATAGTGGGACATGATCTGACCTATCGACAGTTGCAGAATTATCCATTCATAACTGGACACCCTGTGGATATATATATATATATATATATAAACATAATATATTTCGATGGACTTCGATACTTCGAAGCAATGATGGGAGAGAGAGAGAGAGCACCCTCTGGAATGTTATTCCTTCGCAGTATTGCTGCCATCAAAGAATCCCTGTACCGCAACGAGGTCGCATAATTCACGAGGCAAGCCTCGCGATCTCACGGGAGGTCGAAGAAATCGCGAAAATTCGTTCGGTCACGCGAAGCTACTCGAACACGACACGCCATCGATTCCTCTATTCTCGTTATCAAGCCTTTTGCATTATTACTTTTTCAAAAAAAAAATTCGTTCTCCAATTCCGCCGGTGTCTCAATTCCGTTTTCTCCGCGCAGTCAACGAGCCCGCTCGATCTCCGTCGAATCGTGAAAATTCGATCGTCGCAACAACAGCAACAAAAAAAAAGCATACGACTGTGTGTGAGTGTCTCGAGGGTATCGCGGGAGTTCGAAGTTGGCCGTATGTACATGCCTTCTCCTACACCTTCAGCAGTGCGACGGGGACTTGGCCAGCCTGGAACATAGTTGGTGAACTGAGAAATGCCCAGGAGTGAGAGGGCGTTAGAGCCAGAGAGAGAGAGAGAGAGAGAGAGAGAGAGAGAGAGAGAGAGAGAGAAAGGGTTAAGGACAGCAAGGGTTGTGTTGCCAGTGTCGTTGTTTTCTGGAAAATCGTGTCGCTTTCCTACAAAACACCTTGCGACCCAGGAGCAGATAGCGTTTCTGCATATTTCATGGAGCACCTTAACGTAACGTACGTCCCGCATGGGAAATCGTAACATGACTGGAGGCCGGCGATACTACACACCAACTTCCGAGGGGTTGCAACCCTCGCAAGACAAGGATGAGCAACGATTTTTGTGTCTCTTTCTCTCCCTCTCTCTCTCTCTCTCTCTTTCTCTCTCTTTCTCTCCCTCCTCTCTCTCGTCCCTTCTGTTCTCTCTCGAGAGCTTTCTTTTCACATCTCCACCCCCCTCCCTGCGAATACTGTGTCACAAGAGTCTACGCTATTTTTGCAGGCATCGATCTCATCTCCTCTCTCTCTCTCTCTCTCTCTCTCTCTGCGGCTCCGGTCCGCACTGACTTTTCGATTCTTTGACCCTCGTCGTCAATAAAATATTCACAGCGCTCTCTACAGTGTTCTACTCTTCATCCCAGCCGCGATAAAAAACAAACGGCGAAAAAAATTGCGTTATGCATATGCAGATTGCGAAAAAAACGGAGCATCGAGTGTTCGGCTAAAGATAAACAGTGTATTTTTGCCTGGCGTATTGAAAGACGCGATCTCTTTTTGTATCTACGTATCGGGAGCAGATTTTTAGCTAGTTTCGATCGTATCTTCACCGATTCGAAAAAAGTGTTTCGCGTGCAAAATTATTTTCGCGTTTTTCGGAAGTTTGGTGACGCATTTGCGTGGCGAGCTTTTTTGAAGAACTTGAAATATTGTGAGCGCATGTGTAAATGTAGAAAAGGCTGAGAAATTATCGGCCCCAGATACTCACGAGCGAATACAACGGTACTTCGGCCGAGAACTTTTAAGTTTCTCCCGTATATATATTTTTGTATATATATATATATCAGTTGAAAACCAAAAAATCTTGACTTCAAATTACATTAAATTAAAAATTCCTAAAAAGCATTCTGATTTATCTTATTGTCTTACACCTTATTGAAATTTGAAGAAAAAAAAATTGAACCCTGTCGGAGGCTCATTTGACGGCTAACGGTTGACGTTTACTTTCTGCTTCTTTTCTTGTACAAATGAGCCGCGCTATGCATAAGTAAACGCTGCGGCAAAGTGCACGCAGTCCCTTTTTCACCAAAGACATATATATATATATATATAAATGAAAGTACAAGAGTACGCTGAAAAATGCTCAGCTTGAAATACTCACGAGTGAATAGAACAACTCATACCACTACGGCCGAGAACTTTTCCGCCGTCCCTTGTATATATATATTTTTTGTACGTAAATAAATATCTATATATCTCTCCGAATGGAACACCAAAAAATCTTGACTCGAAATTACATTCGATTCAAAATTCCTACAACGGATTTTCATTTATTAATATCTTAGTGAAAAAAAGTAGTGACGTGTATCAGTCGATGTTTACTTTCTGCTTTTTTTCTCGTACAAATGAGCCGCGAAATGCATAAGTAAACGCTGCAGCAAAGTTCACGCAGTCTCATTCACCAGCTAGCGCGAGAGGGGGAAGAGAGAGAGGGAGAGAGAGAGAGAGAGAGAGAGGGAGAGAGAGAGAGAGAGAGAGAGAGAGAGAGAGAGAGAGAGAGAGAGTGAGTGCGAAAGGGGGCGGGGGTAAGGGACGCGTACCTTTGAGGATCTCTACACGTGAGCGAAGAGCCGATGTTACCGAGCAGAACTCGGTGTCTATAAATTAATTAGCCGAAGTCTCTGAGACTTAAAAGCCGAGCATATACACGCCCGAGGCTCTGTACCTACGAGCTATCTAAATCTACATTAAGCCACCCGGGCCTTGTGTACACGTACCTTTGCACTCGTAATTTACAGCGTGCATTCGCCGCTCTCACCAAGAAACTCCTCAAGCCCTAAGGCCGGAAGAGCTTTCGCCGTCTATACAGACATATGTGTGCGCGCGCGCGTGTGTGTGTGTGTGTGTGTGTGTGTGTGTGTGTGTGTGTGTGTGTGTGTGTGTGTGTGTGTGTGTGTGTGTGTGTGTGTGTGTGTGTGTGTGTGTGTGTGTGTGTGTGTGTGTGTGTGTGTGTGTGTGTGTGTGTGTGTGTGTGTGCGTGCGTGCGTGTGTGTGTGGGGGGGGGGGCGTGTGTGTGTGTGTGAAGGGGGGGGCGGGTGCGTCTGTCTATATATAGACGAGGAAACCGCAAGAGATTTCCGGAAGCGCCGAAGAGACGAGGGCCGAGAACGCGCGCGCGACGAGCCGCTCAACCGCTGATAAGATGAGCCACAAAAGTTTACAACGTTTCGCGGTTTTAATTGCATTTTCCTCGAAACTGCGTTACCGTATCGGATCTCAGGATCGGCGAACTTTCCGAGTGGTTGACATTTTCTATTCCTTCAATTCGATTAAAATATTTAAACAAATTATTTCTTTATATTTTTACAAGAGATGAATAATAAATAAATAAGTTCAAAAAAGATAAATTATGTCTAATTAAGGAGGCTAATTAATAATACACGATAAGACTGATGAGAAATGAAGGGACGAATCTGAAAAATATCATAAGAAAGATTTAAATAAAGTATCTAAGTAATAAAACCTACGAAAATATTGCAGATAAAATAGAAAAAATGTCATAATAAATTCGTGAGACGAATAAATAATAAAAAGAAAAGACTATCGAGCTTTCGAGGTAGCGGGCGTTTTTTATGCTTTTATTTTCAGTTAAAATATCGATAACTTCTTTGTTGATATTTTGGAAAATGAGGCCAATGAATAATAAGTAGAAAACTGAATAATTAATTAATAGCATTAATTTATATCGAAGGATTATAACAGTAACAAAGAAATGGGTCTAATGAATATAGGAGATATGAATAAAATACATAAGTAATAAAATGTAGTAAAATATTACAGATAAAATATAGAGGACCCAATAACAAATTCACAAGACTAATAAATAATCAAAGAGGAGGCTTATAAAAAAAAGTAGAATATAACAATTTAGATTCAATGTTCGCGGACAGCTTTTGATTTTTTTCTCCTACAGTCCGCAAAAATAATCGTCCATCGATATTCACGCTTTTTCCCCTGGACTTTTTCCCAACAATAACTTTCTATACGCAGTGCCGAAAAATGCGCTCCATAAATGAATCGGAAACAACGAACTTTTCGTCGCACTCCAACCGTGCAAACTCTCCAGCACCGTAATGGGGGTCAGTGAAAGAATGAGGGATGAATTAGTGGCCGTAAATTCGGGAACGTATCGGCTCTCGTTACATGCCCAGTTACCGGAATCGTCGTGACTTATGTACATTTGTATGCGTATGTGGAAATATATATACTTATATATATATATATATATATATATATATATATATATATATATATATATATATATATATATATATGTGTGTTGGTGTGTACGTTTGGTAGGTGCTCAAACAATATATTTTATAACGGACAGATATCGCCAATGTATAGTCGCGTCAACTTGAGAGAGCGATAAAGAATTTTACGGTAGGCACGAAAACACAATGGCACCGATGTATACTGACATACGTATATATGGGCTACTCTAGGTCAACTCACAAGGAACATTACTTAAGTGTCAGTCTTCGATTTTGTTGAAACTCATATATGTTAAAAACTATTAGACACGTATTTTATTATCGGCGAAAAACGCGTTTCGGGTGGGGGGGAGATCACCCTTCATAGACAGGTGTGGCAGCTCTCGATTCGACTTTTTTTAAAAATACTTCTATAGTCGATTTTTTATCAATTCATATTACAAGAATTTTGGTTTATGTTTCATTCAGATCGGTGGACTGCTTGTGGGTGAAACTGCAAAATCATCCCCCGACACGGCTTTCTTTGAGGGGTAGTTTCACCCTTTAAAACCGTTTTTCCACCGGTAAAAAAAATTCGTGTCTAATAGTTTTCTATGATTTGAATATGAGTTTGAACAAAATCGAAAGCGGACACTTAAGTGATGTTCCTTGTCAGGCAATTATTTCCCTCACCATCGTTGATTATAGGCTTCTATAGTGGAAAACTTCATTTTTGGTGTGTAAAAAAACACCTACTTTTTCCCCAACCCTTGTCCTTCTTCGGCTGCAAAAATCGAAAACTCTATTTGGGCCATGTTTGAACTTCGGAAAAAATTTACCTGTATTCTAGATCTGCTTTGTGCATTTTTTAGCAAAGCTCAACTTGTGCTTCCGATGTTTACTTTTTTGTGAAGTTTTGACTTTGGGGTTTATTATTCGAATTTTGGAAGTCAGAAGAATACTTTTTCAGTCTACGTATAGAGATCCCACCCGAATTGAATTACATCTGAAATAATGTTTTTTAAAAGTTGTTTCTTACTTGCAAGACCGAAAAAGTATCTTTCTGACTTCGAAACTGTCGAATAATCGTCGCCAAAATAAAAAAATTCAGAAAAAAATAGTCAATAACGGAATTACAAGTTGAGCTGTTGTGAAAAATGCTTAAAACAGCTATAAAATGTATCTGAATTTTTTCAGTCTTTTATAAAGTGTCAAAGTTGACATTTCGATGTTTTGCAGCCGCGGAAGGGTAAGGGGTGGGGCAAAACGTAAACAAAAATGAGGTATTTTTTGACACCAGGAGTGAGGTTTGCCACTATGGAAATCTTTAACCAAAGATGGTGAGGGAAATAGTTGTCGGAGTTGATCGGGAATACCCCATATATATATGCACATACATTATATGTAAGCGAACGGACCAAGCACCGTCGAATCATTCAAGGACAAGGGTATATGTGTGCCGGCGTGCCTTTATTGGTCCATAAAAACCGTTCCCTATCGTTATCAAGCTCGAAACACAATCGCGATGATTTCGTTTCTCGGATCTCATACCGTTATAACCTTTTCGCGAGCCCGAAAATAAAGTTGCCATCTCGTTGTCCAGGCAAAATAATAGGCGCAAAAAGGCTTTTTCAAAAAATTCCGAAATGATTTTCACTCAAACTACAGTTGTTATAAAAATGCATATATTTGTGTCAAAAATTCGAAAAAGGCATTTTAACACAAATTGTGATTTGTGTTACAATGTCATGGAAATAAAAAAGGCGCGTTAAAGCCATATACTTCGGTTTTAATAATCCTCAACCGTAATGTAATAAAAAACAAGACAAAAATGAAGTTGAAAAAATGTTTTCCGAGGTAGCAATTGACATTTAAGAACATATTTGCAAATATTTAAAAAATCGCGATTTTTTTTTCGAATTTCGTTGGAACCCATTTGATTGCATTCCAGCGACGTGATAAAAAATAATGAAAAATTAATTTAAAAGATTACCGAAATAATTCAGTAGGAAAGGATCAACGAACGTTAGATAATTCGCTGGAGATATCGATGATCGTGTCAGAGCGAAAAGCAAAGCTCGGGTGCCTTGGCTCGACTTCCGGGTAGCGGCCGGGACTTTATTGCATCCTTCAAGAATTCCTTTCTCCCGTGATGCCGCGTTGCCCTCGTATGGTCGGAGAGCATCATCGCGCACGGCACAATAGGAAGCTCAGCTCGGATGAGACCCTCTGGATGAAATAAAACGTTTGTGGGGGTGGGTGTGTGCACGTGTGGGTTCATACATAGACGTCGGAGAGAGATTTTTTAAGTGAAATGAGTTTTGCACGATAAATGGACCGCGGGTATCGCCATGAAAAGATTGAAGCTCACGGACCGTATATCGCCCACTTGGAAGTCCGTCGCAAAGTCTCCTCGACGTCCCATAACTCACTCTCTCTCTCGCTCTCGCAGCACACACGCCCACACCCATACACGTAACTATCTTTTTCTACTTACTTATGCGCGTTTTGAGTCCAACCGGAAATAGAGATTTGAGGATGGGTCGAGACAAAAGAGATGTCAACTCTTAAGCTTTGTAACAATAATTTTTTAAAAATCGCAGCAACCTAACTCAACAATAATTTCTTTCCCATTTTATTGTTGGTATTAAACAAGGAGCCGAACAAACTCAACTAATTAATATTTGTTAAATCCTGTGTGTTGCAGTTTTAAGGATGCTTTTTTAAAAGAAATTTCGATGTTTTCATTTTTACACAAATTATAGATATTTGAAAAATGCATGTTTGCCTGTCAAAAGTGCGAAAAAAAAGCATTTTACAAGCTATAATTTATGTTGTTTTGTGCAAATGAAATGGGGAAAAAAATGTGTTGAACTCTTATCCTTGAATCGGAAGGACCAGATTTGGCATTAATTTTTGGGTACACCCTTATATACGTTCTGACGTAATATTATTTAACAGAAATCGATTATCATTATTATTATTATCATTATTATCATATAATAAATTATTTCCTAATATCTGTTTTTGATATATTAATGCATACATTAATGTAATATATATGAGGTATTCCACGTGAATCTGGTGGACTTTTTCCTCGACACCCGCCAGCTCGATTAATTTTTTTATCTGATTTCATTGGCTCTAAAAGATACCCTGAATTTTTCTTAGATATTTTGAAACCCTTAATAAATAAAATGTTTTTCGCAAAAAACGCCCCGATTTAAAAATCTAAAAAAATTCCGAAAAATGCGTGATTATATGTAAAGATTTTCAAGTTATCACCCGCAGTGGAAATATATATATATAAATATATATATCCAATAATTATATTACATTTATGTATGCATTAATATATCAAAAATATATATTATGAAATCCTTAATTATATGATGATAATAATAATAATGGTAATCGACGATTTCGATGATGATGATGAATATATATATATATATATACATATATTATATTAATGAAATACATTAAGGTAATATAATCATGATATCATAGAATATTAATAAAGAGATAACAATTATAAATACATTCATTATTATGAATCATAGTAATGATAATAATAATTATTATGTAATTTAATAATAGTCATGATTTAAATTTCATATTATTATTATTGATAATGCTACATATTTGTTATCATCTTATTACATTGTTGTATTATTATTATTGTTTTTATTATTCAATAAAACAAATTTGTATTATTATTATCGTTGTAATATTATAATTACATTGATAACACTACATAGTTGCTTCTGGCCTTTCGAGATTCACGACGGTGAGACATCCATTTAAAAAAAATATATTCCAGTCCATTTTAGGTAGGTTACGAGGGGTTGTGAATATGGAAAAGCATCGCCGCATTCGCTATAACGTACAACCTACCCCGGTATACGAAGGTTCTTCAACCTCTATCATTATGTATATGAATATAGCCATAAGGGCTGCTCATACGTCGGGAACTTGCAACCAAGAGGCCTCTGACGGTCGGCTCTCCTCAAACTCGTCGTATAAGGTGAATAACTACGTGGGGGATGCGGTTTCAAGGCTTAGTACACATTCGCGCACACCCATACACGTGCCTATTCCACGGTGTGCTCGCGAAGCTTTTCCCAGGAATAAATTTAAATATCGCCCCCGTTCTTTGATATGTTAACGAGCTTCCCGTAGGACGCGCGCACCTGTGATAGATACCTGAGACGGCACTGGTAGCCTCGAGACTAAAATTCAACGGAATTTTCCAACTCTTCGCAATTTTTCACACTTTTTTACACTTATCTCTAGGTCTCTTTTTGTACCGCTATATTCATGGCTTCCTCTCCCAAAAGACTCCCGCGTAATTAGTCGACTCTACTTTGTATACTCTTCGATCGATCACTATGTGTATCACGAAAACACGAATAATGGATTTTTTTTTCTAAATATGGAAACTTAGAATTGTGTTTTCACAATTCTTGAAATACAATCAAATGTATAAATAAAATTAAAAATACGTAATGTATAAAAATACAGTGTTGGAGAAATGAATAACGTGATAGGAACGA
The DNA here is from genome assembly GCA_951751655.1 of Ophion costatus. Taxonomy (NCBI): domain Eukaryota; kingdom Metazoa; phylum Arthropoda; class Insecta; order Hymenoptera; family Ichneumonidae; genus Ophion; species Ophion costatus. The sequence goes on from OX632363.1 coordinate 35,615,958, forward strand.
TAGAATTGTCGAAAAAAAATACGCTAATGGGAATAATAAAACGATTAAATAATGAAGAAGAAACGACGGAATGAGTCATTTAAAAGCAAGAAATACACGAATAATAGAACTAATAAAATTGAAACAATAATAAATATTAATATTAAAATAATGTAAATAATAAATAAATATTTTTCGACTTAATATAGTTAAAATATAAATATTTTTTAAAATAAAAAAAGAATTATTGAGCTCCTGACAGAATAGTTTCTTTTTCGATATCATTAAAAACGTAGGGCTCGCAGTGAAGTCGTAATCCAACTACTTTATCACCAAGCAAATACCATGGGTGTACATATATTTATAGCATATGGTCCATACCAGTGTGTCACCGAGAATTTATAGTATTTTCTTTCGTTTGTTTTTCTTATTCCGAGGGGAAAGCCTGTTTCACCTGTCTTGAAATATGTAAATGCTCCCGTGCGCCGAGGCATGCCAAAATTCTCGTTGCCTAGACATTTTCATTGTTCCCTTGCTGCTTCCTTCGGGCTTTTGTTTCTCCACTCTACCCACACCCCACCCTCGGCGCCCTATTTTTTTCTTTTTTACTCTTTCCCGAATATTAATAGCCGAGCCACCCCTCACGACGCCAAATACTCTCACACTCGAGAGGACAGACTGTTTCTTCATTTCGCGAAAAAAAAGAACATTTGCTCTTCATCAAGGTAGACGTTTCTCGCGAAAAGGAAACGAAAAGATTGCTTTCGAATAATGGATATATATTTATATTTACGACGTGGGCAAATGGCACGGCGTCAATTTTAACGAGACTGTGCATTATTCACGAGTTAATTCGAAAGTGTTAATTATTGGAATCCAATACGCGATCAATCAGTGCGATTCGTTGGTATATGCTGATACGATCAATTTCGCCAACAGTCGATGATTACGCAAACATACGTGTTTGCAGGAGCTTTTTTTACCTGCCGTGAACGTATGAGGCATTTTGTACTGACTCCGCAATCAAATTGCTTTTATACTCCAACCGATTTACGAAAATCTTTTTCAATACATTTCGATTGACAATATTTTTACTAAGATTAAAGTTATTTAAAACGCGTGATTCTTCATTCTATAAATATTTATATTTTTTGTCGATATTTATTTTTTTAATAAAAATAAAAATATTCTTACAAAGATTAACGTTATTTTGCGTTATTTTTACTTCTGTTCATGACGGCGTTTCATAAGCATTTTGATTTAATTTAATTTGACGCCGAGTGGAATTATTTCAATTTCGATCTTATTTTTGCATGGCGCTTCCGGCTCTCTTCTTGTTTTAGAAATAAAGAAATCGCGACGAAGTGTGCCATGAAAAAGCATTTGAAGTTGAAAAAAAACTTCTTATATTTAAAAAAAATTGAATATAACATTAAGATTGGAAATAAAATCACTAAATTTTTTGGATTAAGGACACCACTGTGACAGGCCGACAAAAAGTCGTTTTTTTCAATTTTTTGAATCTATTAGATTATTCATTAGGGATTCGGAGAAAAGGTATGGTATTAAGCATACATTGAACTTATTTCGTGTCATTTTTTATTTAAAAACGATTCCAATTTACAACGTTATTGAGGTATAATAGAGCCTCTGTAAAAAAAATGTGGTCCAACGGCCGAATGGATACCTTGAATTGGTTGGTTTGAAAAATAAATGTAAAATAGTCTTATAATCAACATAAATGGTAATCTCGTTGTACGTATCAAGCCGTTTTTCGAAAAAAAAATCACCAAATCGCGAGTGTTCAAAATGAAAGTGTAATTCTGGAAACTTTTATTTATATTCATGGCCTTAAAAAGGACAGAATTAAAAAAAAAATGACTACGTACAACGACAGTTTCTATAATTACGGAAATTTGGTGTTTTTTTAAACCGAAATTCAGACAATGATAGCTCGAGTTATGATTCCGGCCAGGTCGAAAAAAGTCGTTTCAAGAAAAACGCCATTTAACGATTTAATATAATCGTTGCGCTATCTGCTCTCACTAAAACGTCTCCAACGTGGTTAATTTTCAATTGTTTTACTTGAACATTTTTCACATATTCTTAAATATGTATACTTTGCGAAAATGCAAAGAAGGAGATTTTTTTATCCGTCATAGTGGTTCTTAAATTATACGCAATTTAATACATTTAACGCCTTAAATTATACGCAATTTAATAGATAATATATATATACATACGAACAATAGCGCTTGTCAAATTAAATTAAAAAATCAAAACATTTGAACGTAAAAAGAATTAAGAATTCAATTTGAGAGCAAATTACACTAAATTTGATAGTTGCAAAGAAATTAAACCTCATTTGTAATTTCCTAAATTGAAGCATAAAAATAAAAATAAAATGAAAAAATACGGTAATATTCAATTAACCAAATAAACAATTAAACAATTCAATTCAATATTAAACAATTCAATTAAATAAATAAAAATAAAAATAAAATGAAAAAAAAAACTGTAATATTCAATTAACCAAAATCTAACCAAGAAAAAATATTCGGCGAAATATTTTTAAATATCTTTCTCTGACAATGAATTGAAAGGGGCCACGCGTCGCCCAAAAATATATCGTTACCGATCGTATTAAATAGTGGTATTTGCGGATGCAGGTGAACCCAACCAGAAGCGTGTGATCCGCGCGCTACGAATGCAGATTGATTCAAATATCAATAACGCACGAGTTCGACCGTATGTCTTTCGGCAAAACGTAGTTTTTATCGTTGTTTTTTTTTTGTTGTTGTTCAAGCTGTGACGAAAATACACGTCGAAACGAATGGCGACAATAACGGTTCGAGTTACTCGTTGAATAGTGGATATCCCGGGTGTACACGATAGAGCGAGAGAGACGGAGAGGGAGAATTCTCGTCGTCAAAGCGAGACAGAAGATATCCGTGTGATAATATTTAAATGAAGACATTAAAATGTAGGGGGCGTAATGCCCGGGGCCGTGTAACGGTCGACATAGACGTTCGCATGTCGAATTCAGACTACATTTCTCGTGCTCCCTGCTCGTCCTTTTTGCAGTCGACGTGCAATTGCGAGTAGATGTTCGTTACAGAATTGCGGAATAGAATTGCAGCATTGCATTTCGTCCAACCTGATCTCGTCGTACCTTTTCATTCAATGCAATAAATCTAATTGGCATTCGAAAGCCATCCTTATTTCATATTCTCGCGGAAATTCTTCACGATCTAATTTGACATTGAACTCGATGAAAGAAAATCGATCGTAAAATGCCTGGAAATTAAGTCTTGGATATGCTACTGTTGATGTACTGGAAATTACGTTGTGATAATCGTTAACATATATATATATACATATGTCTTATTATATCATGGGATTATGCCATGGGCTTATTTGCATTTTCGTTTATGCAAAATCGATTATGTATCGGGGAAAAAAAATTGTAGAGACATATCGCGACATTTCGTAGAAAAATATAAAATTTATTCAACGATTGAATAATGGAAAAAGTAATTTAAAAAAGCAAGAAATAAACGAATAATTGAGCAAGTAAAAAAGAAAAAATATTAAATGGAAATAATATGTATATGAATAAGATGTAAATATCAAAATATTATAAATAATAAATATAAGTATAAAAATAACAGAAATGATAAATATAAAAACTATATAAATATTTTTTCGATTAATAAAATAATTATTGACCTCCAGACAGAATTTTTTTCAACTTTCTATCTTTCTTTTGAACATTCCTTCAAAAAAGCAAGGCGGGGGGGGGGGAGAGGCAACTCAGCAAAGCGGATGAGCTTTGACGAGATTTTGAATTTTTTAAATAGCACCCACGTCACGAGACCCAGTACGATGAAATTATATACACCATGGTTAACTGTGGAAAATGTTTAGGGACGCGAGTCTCCGGTACTCCGCGAGATGAGAACAGAGATCACTTTTTCCTCCCGGTACCATCTCGAAAAGGAGGGAAAAAAAGTGCGCTATACATTTTCCCGAGACGAGGAAACGCATGCACCGTTTGGCCGGAACATTAGGAGTGGAACTGTGCCATTTTTTATTCTCGCGCGGGCACACAGTGACATGTCCCAGGGCAATTGTTTTTTTTTCGTCTTCCTCTTTCATCCTTAATTCTTTTCTTTCTTCAGTAACGCGACAGAGGGCGCTGAAGCTGATCCTTTATCCAAAAAGCCCGTCACGACTGCTGTCGGTCTATTTTTTTCACCCCCTGTGTTTTTCCGCCCACGTCACGTCAAGCGTGCGGATGTTTCATCTCGTATCTCATCTCGCGCTGTATAAAACGCGATCTTTTTTCACTTCGGAAAGTACAGTAAGACACTAGCCAAGTTTATTGAAGTTTTGGCGCGGAAGAAACTTTCCGTCCTTTTCGAAATAATTGGTCCACATTTTTCAAAAGACCTAGATCTTTTTTTCATCTACCTGGAAGCCCGAAAAAAATGGACGAGTTCCGTTTTTTTTTCTGGAAAACGATTGGTGAAACAAAAACGCATTTTGTTAAACATAAAGGCACATATATGGTGAGCCTTTGAAGAAAAATCACCTAAACATACAGAAAAAGAACAAAAACGTGGCCGCCGGCAGATGATGAAATTTTTTTTGCAGCTTTTTCCGGTGGACACCGTTCGGCGTAAACAGTATATCTGAAGTTGAAACCCCGAACGGGTATTTCAAGTTAACAACCAATACGAGTCGTTGACGATCGTCGATTTTTAAAGTCATTTTTTTTAACAACGTGGCGACGAATTGAACCTCGAGCATACAAAATCGATGAAAAAAATCGTCATTTTTACGTAACTATTAAAAAAAGAAGAACGATTTTGAAGTCTTGTGACCATCAGCAACCTTTAAATGTTTCTCGTCGTATCCCTTATAAATTTGGAAGCAATCCATCGAGTGGTTCTCGAGGTACCATGTCCACCGACTTTGTAAAGTCAGTGAGAAAAACACGTTTCGAGAAAAATGTGTTTAAAGTTTGAAGTATGAACGTGCAAAAAGTATTTTTGGGGAATGCAATTTTTTGTCCCACCTAGGTAGGCACCCTGTTAATTGCAAAAGAAATAACAACAACTGCCAAAAAGTTGTAAAATCCCGACAAAATTTAATTTAACGAAAAACATTCCCAACTTCTTCAACTGAGTGTTTATTTTTTGTATTCCAAATGGCATATTGACCCTTGTCGGACAACGTAATAAAAAAGACGTTTTTTTTGGCCACCTCAACAGATAGTATTATTTTTCAGGAGAGCAGAGTTATCGAAGTTGAAAATATTTTCAGATGTTATTATCGTGTCCGGCTGGACTTTCGTACAAGCTTAACAGAAAAGGGCTCCTAAATTGGAGCACTCCGGATAGACCATCGGTCGGAAATCGCTTCGAGTTAGTTCGAATCCCATCCCGAGTGCAGTTCATACGGGTGGGGAGGGGGGGGGGGACTTTAAGACGACGCTATACAGGTCGATGTACCTTGAGAGGACAGTCGAGAGAGAGATGGCCGCCCGGGAAGAGGGGCTCCCGATAAAATACGAGGCCCGATTGCATTGGACAGTCGGAGGGCAAGAAGGTGCAAGAAATATAGTGCACGAAACGTCTAGAGAATTGAGGACGAGAACGGAGATGAAATTGCATGTATATATATATATATACATATATATATATATATTATATATATATATGTATATATATATATTATATATATATATATTATATATATATATATATATATATATATATATATATAATATATATATATATATATATATATATATATATATATATATATATATATATATATATATATATATATATATATATATATATATATATATATATATATATATATATATATATATATATATATATATATATATATATATATATATATATATATATATATATATATATACATATATATATATACATATATATATATATATACATATATATATATATATATATATATATATATATATATATATATATATATATATATATATATATATATATATATATATATATATATATATATATACATATATATATATATATATATATATACACACACACATATGTCTATATATCGATATATTTATGTATTGTATGTCCACAGACAGAGAGCGAGAGAGAGAGAGAGAGAGAGAGATTAGATTAAATGAAAAAAGATAGTCAAAATACGAAGAAAGATCGAGGCTTGATAGGAAAAAAACTCAATATAAACAACATTAAAAAATTAACGATAAAAAGGAAAGAGCGTGGGAGGGAGCAAGAGAATAAGTTCTCCACCTCGCAGTCTCCAAGATTGTTACTTAACAAATTAAACATTCAGACTTGTTCGTCTTCGCTAGAAAGACATTGGAGTACTCTCGATATATATCTATTTATTAACATTCATCAACATACATTTATTCAAGCAATCGAGGAAGAATTAATTCGTCAGTCTGCGCAAAATCTCGCGATCTTCGACGACCAATGCAACGTTCTGAATAAAAATGAAAAACTCGAGCCGAGTCTAATTTCTGTATACTTTGGTAATTGCCATTCCCCCGGGCTATTGAGAGACGAAAAACGAAGATATTTCATAGCGCCATCGAGAGCGAGAAAAAAAAAGAGCGAGAGATTTTCACCCGGGATGGTTGGAGTCTCTATCGAAGTGTCAAAAGGGGTCTAAAGTTTCTCATACCTTGCATTAAGGGAGCTTTCCAGTGTGAAATTTTCAAAAAATCGATTTTTTTTTTTTGCTTTATCGAATAGTATACACTCTTCCGAATATTCCCTGAAATTTTCATGCCGAAATTCAGATTATTTCGGTTACTGTACAGCATTTCTTGGAAGAAGGCAACGGAGCGCTACAGCTACAGCGAAACTTTGAACGCGTTTTTCTCGAAACAGCATTTTTCAAAACGGTGTCCAACTTGGAGGGCAGAGTTTTAAAGCTATCGAGTTGAATTTTTTACACAATTTTCTTAACGTCATTGTTTATCGTGCTATGGAAGCTTTTTTTTTTTTGACATCTTCCTATTTTTTTGTAAAAAAAACTGCCAAAAAAAATGCTAAAATCGATACTTTTTGTTCAAACCGGCGCCATTTTTGCAAAAAAAAAAAAAAAGCCTCCATAGCACGAAAGCCAATTATATACCGATCAATAATCTTTTTGTGTTTTTTGTTTCAGATCAAAATTGTGACCCCCAACGTGGACACCACATCCAAGTGCATTTTCTGCAACAATTGTTTCATCATTTTTATAGATATTAATTATTAAATAAATCGATCTTTAAAAAATTGTTTTGTATTCTTCAATACCCAATTAATATACAAAAAAAAAAACCAGACCGATTAGATTATTTTTTCTTTAAAAAAAAAAATCGCGAAAAACAGCGATTTTTCGGGCTGTCACACTGGAAAGCTTCCTTAAGGGCGCACTCACCGGAAGTGCATATCACCCGTTGCAATAAATACGCGCCGGTGCCTCTGGTCGTCTCACAGACGCGCATAACTTCGGAGCACTCGAGTGTGCAATTCGACGACTTCTGTACATACTTGCTAGATATATATTTCCTTCCCGTCAAAGACACTCCATTATTGCATACTTCGCGTTTTCTACTGAGGATATTGCTCCGAAAATGAAAGAAAAAAATGGCCGCGTATCAGTGCGCAAAGCAAGAAAAAAAAGCTAACGGAATGTTTTTTTTTTTTCGTTCGTTTTGCAGTTTGGACAGAGATCAGCCCTTCACGTTCCAGCTGGGCGTTGGACAGGTGATCAAGGGCTGGGATCAGGGCCTCGTCGACATGTGCGTCGGTGAGAAGAGGAAATTGACGATCCCCCCGGAACTCGGATACGGCAACAGAGGAGCCGGAAATGTCATTCCCGGTGGTGAGTTATTGACCTTCGCGTAACTCCCTCTCCGCACGCACGAATATTTACTACATCTGCCGAAAAAATCGCGCACTCGCAAAACACGACAATATTCAGGGGAAAAAAGTTTATATCGACGAGAGATCCCTCTAGCGGATAAAGGGGGATGGAAATGGAACTCGATCAACGCAGCGGTAGCTTCGGCAGTTGATAAACTTTTTTTTATGCGGATTGGAAAGGGATGTAGAATGTGTGGAGGTGGTGGACCGGTGTGTCTAGACGATATCCGCAGATATACGTGCGATTTCATCGTACCGAACCAATTAACGATCGTTCCACGGGATAACGATCGTTCGATTTGACTATTGAGAGTTCTCTGCGTTTTTTTTTTTTGTATCCCTCTCGCCCTTCGTCCCTGCACGGAGGACGGTCCTAGGATATTTTGAACCCGTCGTATCTGCGTAACGTTGACTACAGGGACATCTGGCTGTTTTGAGGACAGTCGCTGAAATCGAGTGTCCTCAAAATCATCTGTATATATAGATCGGTCGGGAACGGTTGGTTGTATACGATTAGAGGGTATCGCGGGAACAATTGGCGCAGTGATGTGATCGACGCCACATATACAGGGATGCGACATGGCTCTCGCTCTCTCCCTCTCTCTCTCTCTCTCGATCTCTCGGTATCTCAATAGCTGAGAGGTCATCACTTTTCAAATCACCCGTGAGATCCATTTTATGTTCGTACGTTCTACACGTAGTACGACCCGGAGAAATAGAGAAAAATGAGAGAATAGAGAGAGAGAGAGAGAGAGAGAGAGAGAGAGAGAGAGAGAGAGAGGGTGGGGGAGAGACAGGAGGAACAGAGGACAAAGGGAATAGTTAGGAGACGCGCAAAATCGAAGTCAAAAATGCAATTGGACAGAACTCCGATAAAGCCGCAGTGGCACACCGACGACCATCAAATTGAATGGTCCGAACCCCCATGGAATATACGAGCCTGGATACGTGCACCAGCAGGACCCGTCACAACGAACATTTTCTTGTATCCATGAATGTGTAGGAGGAGAAAACGATAGTTTTAAACTAGCCTCTCATATATGTATATGTATATATATATATATATATATATATATATATATATATATATATATATATATATATATATATATATATATATATATATATGTATGTATGTATGTATATGGGCGGTTCAGACAAAATCGAAGGGCCTTCACCACACCGTTATCCGTTTTGCCCCTGTACACCGTAAGCCCGCAGTCAAACCACAATCAGACTTCATCACAACACTAGATTTTTCTATTTTTTTTTCAACGATTATTTCTTTATAAGCCGTATACCCGAGTTACGTCGGATATCCGCGACCCTAATTCTTGATTCACCTACCTCGTGGCCGGAAAAAGAGGAATTTTCGTGATTTTTTTCAGGGATAACGTGGGCGTGTTTTCGAGTTTTTTTTTTTTTACATTGAAGAGTATGGTTTCAAGTATCTTTTACAATTTTCGTATTGATAAATATTCTTAAATGTGGTAGATATAATGATTTGCACAGACCGCTGTTTGAAAAACGACAAAATTCAAAAATCAAAAGAATTTATTTTTTGCATGAAATTATCCAGGGCTCGGACGAAGAATTTCATGCAATATTGATTTTTGGCGAAATCGCGTAGTCCAAAGTGAAAGTATCTGTTTTCGGTAAAGGAAACGGTCTATGTTTGATGATTAAGAAAAATACATTTGAATGCAAGTTACGACTAATCCAAACAGCTTTCACGAGTTACACCCTAGCCCGTGGCCGGTAAAAAAGGAATTTTCGTGATTTTTTTTCAAGGACAACGTGTGCGTGTTTTTAAGTTTATTTTTGTTTACATTAAAGTATATGGTTTTAGGTATCTTTTACAATTTTTGTATTGATAAATATTCATAAATGTGGCAGATAGAAAAGTTTGCGCGGACCGCTGTTTGAAAAATGTCCTTCGCAGTGACCACTGCTGCTCGGGAATAACTCATCCGAAATTTAAAAATCGCAAGCATTTATAACAGTTTTTGCATGAAATTATTCAGGGCTCGGGCAAAGAATTTTATAAAATATTGATTTTTTTTTAAACTGGCTGTCCAAAGTGAAAATATCGATTTTCGATAAAAAAAAACGCAGTATTTTCGTTTATAAAAAAAACTGCATCGACAAAAAAAAACATTCCGTCGTCCAAGCACTGCTTCCCGATATGTAAAACAACCTCGTAAAATTGGAAGTCGACCGGTGTAACGACTTTTGAAACATCGTTTTCAGCGAATTTGAAAAAGTCATTTTGCAAACAAAAGCGGCTAGCGGAACCTACCTACAAATGCCCATAACTCCGTCAATTCTGGACGATTCGATTACAAGTTTTAAAAGAATATTGTCGAAATGTTATTTCGTCGAATTCGTCAAAAATCGATATTTTCAAAAATGTCAACTCGATACAAGTCCTTCAAAATACCGGGGAAAGTTTTATGCACAGAGCCCTTTACCGATGAATGTCAAAGGACGCTCATTGTACTTCCCTCGACAATACGTAACTATACCTACTGACCGGGAGGTACCTTGGTACGCCCCAGCTCTTTTGGTAGTGCTGTACACAGAGCACAAGGGGAAAGGGCTTCAGAATTCGGCCCTCGTGATCGCTGTTCAATTTCCGCATAATTATTCGCAGGGACCGCTAATAAGCACACCCACACACACGTAGATGCAAAACGTGTCATTTCCACGTGACGTTTCTACGGACCACCTTCGGGTGTGACCTTTTCCTCCACGCCCGCGGTCCTCCGTCCTCCCTTAGCCGCCAACCTTCGTTCTCGTGGCCGCACCGCACTCGGTCGACGTATTTCGACCGTAACGAATCTCGTTGTTCATACATTTGGACATTATCGCATTGAAGGGCATATCGTGTGTATGTTGCGCGAATAAACCCTTCGCGAAATTGCGCACCGGGTTGCGGGAGCGCAGGTGCCGCGGGATAATGCGTTATCGTGGAAATACACGGTGCTTCGGACACCGATATCAATTTCACTCGTTCAAACAGCGAATAATTAAGCACCATATTTCATTAGCAGGCATTTAATCGCGCTCGACCATAGGTACCATCCATAATTAATGCCCCGATTCGCGGCCGCAGTTCGTTAGTCCTGCCCTCGTCCGGACGTTGTTTCAGCTCTCTCCTTCTCGTTGACCTCGGCCCCCCTGCCCACATTCCCCACCTAACAATGGAGGGCCTTTTCGCTCGCGCTTCTTCGCCGCCTCTCGCAGCCGACGTAGCGGAATTTCTACGGGCAAGCTGGGAAATCAATAATTCATCGGGTTCCGGTAGGTGGTAACATGCGGGTGTGTATTTATATGACGGCCGGTGCGAGACGGGCGATTTCCCGTGGATTGCGCCGGTGACCAATACTCGGATGGGTGACCGCTCAACCGCATGGGATACCACACGGATCCCAGTTCTACGGAACTTCCGATGGTGAACGCGACAAGCACAACTGACAGGGAATGGAAATTGCCTCGTGTGGGCACGAGTTTTACGCAGTTTCCCTGTGCCCTCGTGGGAGTGCAATGAGGACATCCGTTTTTGACTCAAACGCGTTTTACCTGGTGAAAACTAGTTCTGTCTGAAAACCTTTGTTGCAACTGGGTTTTCCTAATAATATCTTGAATCTGAGGATAAATAAATTTGAATCTTTGTTGAGGGAAGTTTTTGAAAATATCGATTTTTGGTTTTGAACGGATTTTCAAAATGTAACATTTCAAAAATATTCGCTGGGAATTTCAAGACGATGCGTTTGAACGTTGATGGGGTTATGGGCATTTTTCTCAAAATTACTTTTTATCAATAAGTGACCGCGCATCTAAAAAATCTAAGCACTGATTCGCTTCAATTTTTACGAACTTCTTATTCATATCAAAAAGCGGTGCTTGAACGAGGGTTTTTTTTGGCGCATAGTTTTTTTTATCAACGAAAATAGAGCTTTTTACACCGATAATTAAGACTTTGGATTCGAACAGCGACTAGTTTTTAAAAAATCAATATTTCATTGAAGCCTTCGTCAAATATCGTTAAAGATACTTAAAACCACTCTTTGATGTAACAAAAAAAACTTGAAAGCACGCGGACGTTTTCCCTGAAAAAAATCACGAAAATTACCCTTCTTCCGGCCACGAGGTGTAACTGGTTAAAAGTGGTTGGATTTGTTCGGGTTTGAGACGAGTCGTAACTGACATTCAAGTTTATTTGTCAGTAAATTATATTTTGTAGTAGGAAATGTAACGAAGGCGTTCAGTAAGAACTAGCTTTTACTAGGGAAAACGTGTTTAAACTAGAAAAGGGTTTCAGGTGAAATAGGTTTGTCTATATATTTACCTTAAGTAAAAAATCTCACCGTTTTTCGGGTATCTGAAGTGCTTTAATCCTTGACGCACTTATATTTCCCCACGATTTTGACGCACTGGGTCAATTTCACCCGAATAGTACTTCATCCATCTGCCATTACCAACACTTCAGTCGGTTTTTTATTGGAAAAAATCAAGACATTTCTTGAAATGTCTGCATAATTGAAATTCGGAAAGTATGAATTTTAATCGTTGTAAAAATTATTGAAAACTTTCAACTTTGGAAAAGTGAGTATTGTATTTCAAAATCGTCCGGGTGAAAATGACCCAATGTGTCAACGTTGGGTGAATTTCGTAAAAACCCTCACCTTTTTGCTGCATTTCCAACAAATTAACTTTTTTGTAATCCCTTTAATATAAAAATACCCTCCAATCGTTGCTTCCTTTTAAGAACGTTTTCGGGACAATATTATCATTGAGTAAACAGTCTAAACAACCTTTTTTTCGAACATTTTCGTTTGAAATAGAGAAAATGACTATTCAAGCCTCTTTTGATGTCTGAAAGTATTACGAAAAAGCTAAATCGTCGAAACAGCAGCTGGATCATGCAAAGTTTTGCGAAGTTGAAAAAAAGTGGAAAATTTTCGGAAACGATGGGATTTTTCCGAATGCCAAAATTTCATATTCCAGTAGGTGATCATCCAATCTAGCACCCCCTTAAGCATAACGACGTATTTACGGGACACCCTGTATGTACCGTACATCGAAGAGGATTAAATGAAGGTACGCTGGGGGTTGAGAGAATGGGACTGTCCAAACGACAGAGGCGACTACGACGACAATCGGCAACGATGAGAAATGTCGTATTGGACGTATTGGATTTTTATCGGGTTTCGGCCAATCAGCCGGGGCTTCCGGTGTGTGTGTATTTTGTGTCGTTTTTCGTCGATCGCTCTCTCATCCCCGTTCTGACGTGGAAGAACTTTTCGCGATTCTATACCTATCGTGCACCACTCGTACCTCTCGCACTACTTCCGCTGTCGGATTTCGTTCGGAGCCGGCTTTCTCGATGATTCGTTGCTGCTCTCGAGATTCGCCGATGTCCCCCTCACCTCGTATAAAACACCATCAATGTCGGATTTTATTATTTCTTTTTTCCTCGCGCAATGTCCTGGATGAAAAAAAAAATCTTTATCCCGCGACGGTCCGATCTCGGGGGTTTTTAATGCTTGACAATGGTCGAGTGATGTTCGTATTTATGCGCAAATTCGGACAGTTGAGAAAAACAAATTGTGGAGATGCAACGATGCAAAGATCATTGAAAAAAAAGAATTACAATTTTGTTGAATTTTTATTCTTAAGATTTAAAAAAATTCGATTTGGTTACGGTTTTTTTATGAACGGTGTATAATTTGTTAATTCTTTAGATAAGTGACTTTTCCGCAAAATATTATCGGATTTCTCCGATAAAATATAATTTGTTGGGTTATAAGCGATAATATTCAGTCGAGGAAACTGAAATTTTTCATTAACAATTTTTTTACAATGAAACATCGTCAAAAATCATTTCGTATTTTTCAAAAACCCATACAAACCCAATGTAGACGTCGGAATGTTCAAAAATGCCTTTAATAATAATAATAAATATGCCTTTAAAATAGTAATAATTAATGGCTCATTTTTCGGAAAAGTCACTTATCTAAAGAAGTACCTATAATTTTATCGATTGTTCGGGGTTGTTGTTTTTTTATTTGGAATGTTTTCGCAATTGCAGGAGCCACACTATTTTTCGACGTGGAGCTGATCCACATAAGCGACTCACCCCCGACGTCCAACGTGTTCAAAGAAATCGACGCTGACAAGGACAACATGCTATCCCGCGAGGAGGTGAGGACAATGGCAAGATATTCTTTTGCATTCCTTTATTCGGGGCCTCTTGGTGCTGGTGATTCGCGCGACATGTAACCTACGGGGTTACCGATCCCGAAAATAAGAACAAACTATTTTGCCCTTCTCTACAAATAATTAAGACGATTAATTTTTTGATTCGAAAATAAAAAAAATACCATTAAATTAAAAATACATGTATCCACGTTAAGCCCGGAGCTTAAAGAAACATTTTGGAAAAACGTAATTTGGATCGTTTGAAAAAAATGTTTGCTTATATGGGGAGCAGTGTTATTGAAAAAACTTTTTTCCTGAATGTAGAAATTGAAATCGAAAAGTTCATATTTACATTCTGCCACTGACTACATCGCCAAATTGATCCAGTTGAAAAAAAGGGAGAATTTCAAAGATGGCAAATATTTTTCCGTCGTACAATAAAACATACGCGTATGAAGAGCTAATATTAATTATTGATGTGAAATATGAAAGGCTTGCCAGTCGGTTTAGTCGATGCACATAGCCAAGAGTCCGGAATCAAAGGAACGATTGCTCGCCCTTTTTTATTTGCTTTTAATCGGGACCTCGCAACGTTCGAGTGGAACAGAAGAATCAATTAAAAGCGAGTGTAAAGAGATTGATAGAGTGAAATGAAACTTTAAATTGGATTGACAATTTAAAGAAGTAACAACTAACAATGGTCATCAAGGATAACGTCACTATGGAATAATTACTTTTCGACGTTAAATTATCATTACAGTTCGATTTGATAAACAAACCGTAAATTCGTCTCTTTTTTTCTCATTTTGCTACTTTTATAATCATTGTGAATCCCTATGCCAGATTGAGATGACATGTTTGTCAAAGGGCCCCAAAAAAACGTTTAAATGATTCTCGTTGCCTCGAACTGTCAAAAATATATGAATAATGCTAAAAAAAAATGCTTCATTGCATTCCAACAACGCAAACTTCACAATCTTCAAAAACCCACCAATACTTAAAAGATGATGATCATCAAAACGAAAATTCGTCTCTTATTTTTCTCATCCTTTTACCGTTACCATCATCGCGAATCTCTTAGCCGGATTGAGATCGCAGATCTTTCAGAAGGGCTCCAAAAAAACGTTTGAATGATTATAGTTTCCTTGAAGTGTCAAAAAAATGAGGATGATGCAAAAAGATGATTATTTGATGCATGCCAACATTGCAAACTTCAAAATCTTTAAAAATCCACCAATACCTAAAAAATTACGTTTTGATCATCAAAAAGTAAACTCGTCTCTTACTTTTTTTTATATTCTTCATAATCGTGAATCTCTCTGTGGGATTGAGATGACAGATCTTTCAAAAAAGCCCAAAAAACAACGTTTAAATGATTCTCGTTGCCTTGAATTGTCAAAAAAATATGATTAATACAAAAAATCGACCAATACGTAAAAAATTACGTTTCGATCATCAAAAAGTAAGCTCGTCTTGTATTTTTTTATATTCTTCACGATCGCGAATATCTCTACGGGATTGAGATGTCAGACCTGTCACAAGGAACCCCCGCAAAACGTTTAAACGCTTCTCATTGTCTTGAATTGTCAAAAAAAAGCGAACAATGCAAAAAAAATTGTTTATTGAATTCCAACAATACAAGCTACAAAATCACAAAAAATCAACCGATACTTCGAAAATGACGTTCTAATTATCAAAGCATAAACTCTTTTCTCATTTCCCTCATCTTTTTCCTTTCATCATCGTCGTTAATTTCCCTGCCGGATTGAGATCGCAGATCTTTCACAAGGCCCCCAAAAAACCTTTGAATGATTCTCGTTGCCTCGAAGTGTGAAAAAAAAACGGGAATAATGCAAAAATGAGATTGTTTATTGCTTCCAACAATACAAATTTCAAAATCTTCAAAAAATCAACCGATAGTTTACCTCACAAAAAAAAAAATTCTTCAATTTCTCCATTCGAAGATAGCGAGTCTGAATCTATGAAAAAAAAAACACTAATTCATGCTGCGTGCCGATAACCCATCAAATAAATTTACCAAGCCCCCTCGCGAGGGTCAGTTGACATTTTTTTCGTTTTCCATCTGTTCCCGTCAGGTGAGCGGTTACCTGAGAAAGCAAATGTTGGAGGTCGAGCAGTCGGAGACCGGTGACAGTGAGAACATGAAGAAGATGCTGGCCGATCACGACAAGCTGGTCGAGGAGATATTCCAGCACGAGGACACGGACAAGAACGGCTTCATATCGCACAGCGAGTTCAGCGGGCCTAAGCACGACGAGTTGTGAGCTGGCAAAAGTGGATCCTCCACTTGGTCTTCCAGCCGCGAGACGGAGCCTTCGAATCCTCGTTGACACTTGTGTCCCACCCTAATATTCCTCGTCCCCCACCAACCAACGAAGCAACTTAAGAAAACAAGAAGAACAAACGAGCAACCGGAACATCGTACTTTTCCGAAAGTTTCGCCAACGGTCTCAGGCTCGTTCTCGTCGTCTCCGCGAGATCTCCGCGTCGTTATTTCCAATCCCTACACCGCGAAGGGGTCTCTCCCACGAGGGTCCAAAAAAGAGCTTCGAGAAAAATCGAAAAAAATCGCATGCTCTACTTACAGTGAGATTACGAGAATCATCGATTTCTGGAGAATTCGAATCATCTGGAAAATTTTCTCCAGCAGAGATCGTAAAATAAAAATGGACAAAATTTAATCTTTCTCGTCGCCGCCCACTCGGATCGTTCGAAGCTAATCTATGTCTATGAACCGTCAAACACGAACTGCATTTTACGTGTGTGTGTGTGTGTGTTTACATGTGTGTGTGTGCCTAAACGTTCCACGAGTGGCTTCGGGGTGAAGGAGCACTCGGGGAAAAAAAAAATGGCGTCGAAATTTGCATCAAAGGGACGAAACGAAAATTCGTTTTTTTTTTTTCAAATTATTTCTCCGATTTCATAATTTTTTATTATCGCGCGATAAAGATCGGAAGATTAGGCAAAGTCCATTTTTATTCGGGTCTGAAGATGCAAAGTTCAACGTCGTGGAGGAACATCAGTATCACTGCATGCCTGCACGTCTAGTTTGTAAAAAATAAAAGTGCCGCTTATGCCCGTTCCACCCCCGAAGAGAGACTCTTCGTTTTTTTTTTAAGGAAAAGACAGAAAAAAAGGAAGAAAAAAAACGAGCACGAAAAGCTTCACCGATCCCAATTCTTGTGCACCGGGACTCATCGATCTAATCGAATCTCCGAATTCTTTACGTTTCTTCGATCGGACTCAGCTTCGCGGCTAATCGTAGACCCTTACCCCTCACCCCCTTTTTTTTATCCCTTGTATCCTCATTTTATCGCAATTCTTCCCTTTTTTTAACGAAAACAACACGATGTAATAAATTCCGCGACCATCCCACGGAGCAAAGATAAAACAAATTGTAAACTCTGAATGGACAAATGATCTATAAGGAAATGTTTAGACGAAAA
Source organism: Ophion costatus (assembly GCA_951751655.1). Taxonomy (NCBI): domain Eukaryota; kingdom Metazoa; phylum Arthropoda; class Insecta; order Hymenoptera; family Ichneumonidae; genus Ophion; species Ophion costatus. The sequence goes on from OX632363.1 coordinate 35,633,569, forward strand.
GAAAAAAAAAAGAAACACACGAAAGTGAACGAAACAGTGAATGGAGGACGTTCCCGTCGCTATCATTATTATCGATAAACTGAATACGTTTTATTACTACATTATATTGTATGTTGTTAAAGTTGGACGAAGGTTAAATAATAAATGAATGTGTTCTCGAAGCACAGTTTGTTAATAAACTACCAGTTGTTTATCTTTATCTTTCGTACCCCCGAAAACAAAAAAAAACACTTTTCAGAATGGTACTCCGATTATTTATTCAACATGGAAAATACGTATTTTCCAGCACGATTGTAAAAACGCTGAGGATAGTAGAAATTAAAAAATACTACGTGGAACTTGTGATTTTCGGTGCATTTTTTTGGTACAATAATAATTCCTTTATTTATTCGACTTGGAAAATACACATTTTCCAGCACGATTATAAAAAAGCTGAGAAAGTAGAAATTGAAAAATGCAGCGTAGAAATGATTATTTTTCCGTGCATTTTTTTCGGCGAATTTTAAATATTTTATTATTATTTAATATTTGAAATTTGGCAGGAAAATGCCTAGATTGGCGCAGAAATTTCGTCAATCGTTGTGTGGAAATCAAAGAGCTAGATTCACAAAAGACTGTTTTTAGGAATGGAATCCACTGTGACCGGTAAAGAAATCAATTTTTTGCATTTTCTCAAACGATACATATTCAAGAATATGTAAAAAAAATTGTAAGTTGAAATATTGAAAGTTGACGAAATTCCATACGTATACTAAAATTTACAGTCGCTCTTTTCTCAAAACGACTTTTCTCGACCTAGCCGGAATCATAGCTCTAGCTATAGTTTTCTTTTCTATCTTTTAAGACCCCGAATGCAAATAAAAGTTTCGCCGAAATTTCAATTTTTTAACACCCGCCATGTTGTCGAATTCTTTTTGCGAAAAACGACTACGTACGACGAGAACTACATTTGTATAGATTATAAAACGTTTTTTTTTTAATTTTTCAAACCAACCATTGTCATTTTGCCGATCCGTCCGTTGGATCACAATTTTTTTATAAGCAAGCTGTATTGTACCTCAATAACGTTGTTAATTTTTATTTACTTTGTTCATTAAAAATAATTTCATAAAAAAGTTAAACGAAAGCAAAAATGTTTTCTAGATTAAAATAGCTATATAATTATTTCTACTTTTGTCCAATTAACGAATTCATTTTTCTTACTTTCATTGGAGAACTTTTTATAGAGAAAAAAATATACTTGAACGATCACGCGACGAGTGAAAAACGGGTAGGATCCTCTTCATGAATTCAGAAACTCTAGGGTCAGTGTTCTAGGACGAGGGAAGAAAATAGGGAACACGCAATGAGGGTGTCATCTGGTCGTTCTGTTCGCAACTGCTCGTTCCCAGTCGAATTATTCCGAAATGCATATTTATTTATGCAGATTAGTCAAATCCGTGATTTTCGCGTTACATATTTTCAAATTGACCAGGTCCGAGCAGCTTCGTAACTATACTCCTTGATCCTCCGGTTCGACGAAATAAAAATTACGCATCGATGTATTTTTCTATATTTCATTAGTTTGTTTTTTATTTCATGAAAACATTCTCACAATAATCGTACATAGTTCGTCGATTTCTCGACTTCGTTCCTCCTCGTGTTTGTTCTTCTTCTTGGCTTGGGTGACAACGAGTACGCGGCTCCGAGGCAGTTTAGCATTATTTTTTTATATCCTACGATCGAAGGCTCGAGCAATAAGGCAATTTTGATTGGACGATCGATTTTTCTTTGATGCTTCGGAGGATTATTCTCCGCGAATCTATACTCGTTCTAGCTTAGAAAAAAACAGCTAGTTTCTAATCCTAATTGAAAGGATACAAACTACATCGGTATCTACCGATTTTTCGTAATTTTTAATATATATATATATATATATATATATATATTAAAAATTTAATATATATATATATATATATATATATATATATATATGTGTGTGTGTGTGTATGTATGTATATATATGTATGTCGATTTTTGTCATCTTACAAGCCACCGGGCCCTCGTCGAGTCAGATGCAAATTTATCATTTTGGTTATTCAAATGGGTGTCACCTCGAATATCGAAATCAAATATCGAGCTTGAGATACCACCCTCGACCTCATTCTTAAAATTCCAATTCCGTATCTCGAATTTTCGTCTTAAGTATCTCGCTTATCACAGAGTCTCGAATTGAGAGAAAAAAAAAAGTCACGAATTTCGTCGACAATCGATCGCGCAGCGCTAATATTTTTCGATGCAAGCAAAAATTCAAAAAAAGGGGTAAAAACGTTCGGCTCGTAGAATTCGAGACGTGAGAAAAAAATCGGCGTAATATTCGAGTATTCGGAAAGTGTCAATCGAGCGAATGATTTTCGATTCTAAGGCAACGACGGTCAAGATTGGATATTGAACGTGAGATCGAGATCGATCTTCGTTTTTTTTTGTTTTTTTTCTTCCACGTGAATTTCGGGCGAAAAAATATCAACTCTTTTCGCGGCTGTGTACCTCTCGCGTTTTTTTTTTAATCGCTAGTGTAGATCCGGGCAAGTTTATCACAGTTAGTAGCCCTTGATGTATGCGGCAATGTGTTTCTTCTCCTCTTCCGAGAGACCGTTCTTCAGCGTTCTACGCACTGGAAAAATACACGAGACACGTTTTCATGGACGGAGAAGAAAAATCGACCGGGCACGTGGGATAAATTTCTATCGGTTTTTTTTTTCTTTCTCGTGCAAGCAACAACTCGTGTAGCGATGGAGAAATCAAAGAGGCTCATTCGCAAAATAGCGAAAAGTCATTGGGAGGAAAGAAGAAGAGGGTTATTTCCAAAATTGATTTCTGTCAGTATATAATTATAGTCCAACAACAGCTAAAGTCCGCGAAATATTCCAACACAATGTCCACTAGAAAAAGCATTTTTTTACGTGCAAAAAATTCAATCTCATTCAGAGTGCAATTAAACAGTGACGATCCCTAAGAAAAGTGAGTGCGATAAAAAAAAACGACAATTCCACACGCCGCATAGTGGGCTGTCCGATTTACCAGCTAGATTCGGAGTGTTCGTGCTATTCGCGATTGTACTTCGTGCGTCATGTTGCACGATATTCTCTTCATGTTAATATAGCAGCGATAATATACAGCATATCTCGCTGACTTTTTCATTCGGCTGTTAGGCTTCCAAATGATCTTGTAAGTCTACATGTTCGCATGCAAATTCGCGACAACCGGTGCAAGCTGAATTGCTACGAGCCGGGTTATCCGTACAAACTTCGACGGGCCGTGTAAAATTATTCAGAGTTAGTTGCACCTCAGATTCACGGCAGATGCTGCGGAAATGAGAGGGCAAGATGCATGGAATATCAGGGTAGACAAAGAGACAAAAAGACAGAGAGAGAAGGAGAGAGAGAGGAGGGTCTTTGTTTGTTACCCCCCTCTCTCTCTCTCTCTCTCTCTCTCTCTCTCTCTCTCTCTCTCACTCTCTCTCTCTCTCTCTCTCTCTCTCTCTCTCTCTCTCTCTCTCTCTCTCTC